>JAPQRP010050641.1:0-10013 GCA_037367295.1 Apogon hyalosoma
TATCTATCTATCTATCTATCTATCTATCTATCTATCTATCTATCTATCTATCTATCTATCTATCTATCTATAGATATATAGATATGTGTGTGTATTACTGAATGTTGTGCATTAGGGGGGATTTAGAAGTACCCTGGACAACACCAGCGGCTGAAATGGAATGGAAATCTGTTGGTCTCGAGGACTCACTCTAAAATTATGAGTCCTTCTCCCACTGTGGTCCGAGATTGAGTCAAGACCGAGTCCTTCAAGGGTCATGTCTGAGATGAGACTGAGAAAGCAGAAAATGGTCTCAAAACTGGTGACTCGAGTACTATAACACTACAAGCCAGCCATGCCTTCATTTCACAGGCGTTTACCATTGCAGAGCCAGAAGAGAACAGGAAGAGGTGGCTGTTGTCTGAGGATGGAGGAAAAAGAAAAGAGTGAGTGACAAGACAAGAGTCTGCCTTGGTCCAGCTTTTGAGCCTTTTTTTGTAACTTCAGTGTGAATAAACCCATTTCAAATGCATAAATTTCATTTTGTGGGTGTTTTCCTATGCCTCACATAAACTTGGGTAACAATACTGCTCTTCTGACTTCACTAATGATCTGTTTACAGACTATCCCTGCATTATGTTTCTACATATGTAATATAGAAACCCACATATTTATGTTTATCACAAATGCCACAGAGTGTATATTTGTGTTTTTCTCCTCTAGATTGCAGTATAGACTTGTAAAGATAAGACCAGCACTTGCTTGTAAGTGAGAGTCTCCCACACCAAACTCACAGTCACATGATCACGTTTGACACTGATGTAATGACTTGGCTCTGCTTGGCTCTTGGCCTGTGGTAAAGCAAAGCAGTTCTTTGGAAGCACCAGGTTGGAACCAGTTAAGCACCAGCTTGAGCGCCAGCACTGAACTAGCACCAGGTTCTTTTTGGTGGAAAAGGGGTAATTGAGACTGAAATCTGATTAGACAAAATATCTTATATCCACATACACATACTGGAAGCAGTGCAGCCAAAAGAAACACTAAGAAATTAAGAGAATAGTCTACTGGGAATAAATTAATACAATTTCATGGAACAAATATCAGGGCTGAGGTTGTAAAAAGAGGTCAGTGTTTGTGATGTTTAGGCCAGCAGAGAGGGCCTTGCTCTCCCTGATGGTCCACCACTGGTAATGTGATATACTGTGTTTTTCCCAAAGTACTTGTAATGCATGACTATGGACCAAACCTAATTTCCCCATGTGGACAATAATGGTTGTTTAATCTTGTCTTACAAAAGTACACGATGACCATGAGCCTGTCACCACATTCTTTAAAACAGGTAGGTCCATTCTCCTGTCTGTGTCACTGACCAGGATGATGAGGAGGATGAAGATCTGGAGTTGGTCCCTGAGGCCTTCAATGGTAGCTCATAGGTACTAATGTGTACTATGTGCTAACACTAATGCTAATGCTAATGCTATGTATTATGGGTGTCAAGGGGCGATTTGAGTCTTGGGACAATGTGAGTCACGCATGCGCAGAAGCGTTTATCTCTGTCGGCCATGTTTTACGACTAGCTACGGCAACCTTGCTAAGACAAGTCATACCTTCCACTGCTCAGTTTCCCCAAGATTTAGATCACAACGTTTGTCAGCTGGATAGACTCTCAGCTGTGAAAGAAACTGAAATAAACTGAATCTCAAAATCCCTTCTGATCGCTAGAAAGATAGTCCTCGAAGATAAAGTCTGTGTACTTTTTTCATAAGGCAAAGTCTCTGTACTTTAGCATAATTTGAATCATACAACAGTGATTTATCCTAGCGACGTTGCCGTACCGAGTCGTAAAAGATGGCTGACAGAGATAAATGCTTCAATGCATTTGCAACTCACATTGTCCTGACACTCAGATTGTCCCGTGACAATGGGTAAAAAACAGAGACTGAATTTCTCCACAGTGAGTTAACCTTTAAACTTTTATAAGAAAAGGAAAATGGAAACAGGACTGTACTTGAATATCTGTCATTAGGCTATTTTACAACAACTTACAAAATAGAGGTGTAAGTGTTTCATAAAATACGGACAACTTCATCTCATACATTGGTCCGAACATTTATACTATTTTTTGACAGTATATGATGTAATGGATAATGGAGACATAACCTGCCTCATGCACATGTGGTTTTCTTATTTGTTGTGTTAGTTCTAGTCTCTGGGTTGTATCTCATCTTATCTCTGAGTTGAACTGTCTGTTTTTCTCACTTGTTCTGTTTCTTGTTCAAAAAAAGAAAAAGCTAATAAACATATGCTTTTGTGCTATTGTGAAAAAGGAAAAACTCTTTCCTTTTCTATGTGGAACCATGGAGTGGAGCACTAGAGTCAAGATCAGCGATCTGTTCTGTAGTTTTCTATCACGCAATCAAACCCCTCCCATCTGAAAACACCCATGAACAGACAAAACCTGCATCATGGCGTAGAGTCCTTAGAAGTACCATCCTAGCATGCTCTCACAGCACCTGAATTACAATATGCTACAGAGGAATTAAGGAATTTTTACCCAATGATGGCAGAAAACTATCAAGCACTTAATCTTTAATGTGCCCTTTCCTGTATCTCTCAAACTGTCAATGAAATAGAAACCAAAGCTGGACCCAAAAAGTAAAATGAGACTCATACAAGCAGCTTGTACCAGCCCATCCAACTAAATGTATTTAACAGTCAGACATTAGTATGAAGGATGATGTCCGACTGGGTCTCAATATTTTCCTAAATAATCTTGTGACACTATATTGTGATATTGACCAGTTTTCTAGGCTTTCCACTCCTTTTTTAATCCACAGTGTAAATCAGAAATTTGGTAGAAACTGTTCAGTAAAACAGGTGGTTTTAATGCTGTTTCCATATTTCCAGTTTATTCCAGTCTTATCGTACATACATTACAAATGCATATTTTTGGTCTTTATAACCAAATAAAACAACTGTAACCTGAGACATTACACAGCACTGGGTGGTTTAAACTTAGTCTGCTTAAGTTCTAGTATGTAGAATTCTGACAGAAGGGTGTTTTATTTTATTTAAATTAGAATAAAAACCCTAGTGAAATATGCTGTAATTTTCTCTTTTCCTTCCACTTTAAACACAAGGTGCTATTACTATCTGGGAGATGCGATGTGTTCAGAAATAGAAGCTTTAAATGGGACAAAGGCAGCTCCATTTGTTGGAAAACCTCACTGTTAGTGCACTGAAAACTACAACACAGAGCTCAGCTGAAAGCTTTCAGGTATGAACGTACAGTAGGTCTGCTCTAATATTAGACACATCAGACTGTACTAGAGGAAGTACTTTACAACAGGAAACAGCCAGTTCACCTGGAATAATGCACTTTATTTAAAGATCACACAGTTCTCCAGTAGAAGTAAACCGTTGTCTTTGGTATTTCAATTGCTATTCTTTTTATCAGTAACATCACATGGCAACAGCTTATGGTATATCTCTAGTTTAGCTCATTAATGACATGAATGCTTGGATTTCACATTCAGTCAGTCTTAACTGGCAGGTAAATTTCATTCTGTTTAATGGATTATTTCTGCATCAAAACTCCTTACCAGTAATTCCATAAAATATTTGGACTAGCTAGAATATTTTAAGCAAGTATTTGAAAAGTTACTAATGAAAATTATGTGCATTTCCAAGAATGGCTTTAGTGTGAATAAGCCTGTCATCAGAATTTGACAAATCACTGAAAATAAATATATAATATATAAATATGAAGCTTGTATAAAAGGAAATAATGTGTTTTGTTGTGACTGATGAAGTGGGTGGACATATTTCAGATGTTTCAGGCTTCATGGAGTGTGTTTGAAGAGGAGGAACTCATAAAAGCAGCATCAACCTTAGACTGTCTGTCACTCTATAAAGCATCCTTATAAATTAATATGAATGTCACTTCTGCTGGTTTTCTTTTTCTTTCTTTTTTTTTTTTGGGCATCTTGACAGAAATTTAACGCACACTGAGGACTACATTATGAAAAATAGAAATCTTTTTACGTCACAAACTGAAGGAGGTGTTGGTTTCAAAGGAACATCTCTATTTTTATGAAGGATTTACTCATTTCGCCGAGGGCAGGAAGCTCGTTGTTACATAAATACACTTTGGGGTTTTGATGAGTGTGTGTCTGTGTGTGTGTGTGGGTGTGTGTCTGTGAATGAAGCATGGCATTGTGTTCTTCCCACCTCTTGCTATTCATGCAGTTTCCTCACACTTTTCTGTCCTGTCTCGTCCTCCCACTGCTTCCGACAGTCCTTCCACAGGAGCATCATCTGTCACTGAGTCATCAACCATTGGACCCAGAGAGGCAACACAGAACCAAGGAAATCCACCTTATGGAAGACTGACTCTGTTTGCATAACAAAAGATGCACAGGCTGATGTATTTTAGCAATAAAGACCAACAAAGTATTAACAACACAGCTGTGGTTCCACAAACTCTCCAACTTGACTGAGATCATAGTGGCGACACATTCCAACATGGACACCAGATAAAGACTAGTTTTGACTAGTCTTGACTAGTTATGACAGCCAAAACTAGTCCAGTTGAAAATAGAAGAACTACTAAGAACACTGACCTGGGCAGATGTGAACTTGCACAGACATAACAGAAGAAACATGTTTTTCCAACTCTGAAGAAATAAAGGTTAACGTTTTCCAGCAGGTTTTGATTTGGTCAGTGGTTTGGTGGTTTCTAGCTCTAAACAAGTACAAATACTTCATTAAACTACTTCAGTGTTGTTTTGTTTTTTGGGAAGCTTTTATTTTTGTCATTTTTATTATTGTGTTGATGTTGCATCACCTTTGACATTTTGGCCACGTCATTTCTTGTATACTTACACTTTCTTCTCAGTTGTAGTGCTGGATGATACCACACTTTTATGATTTGATACAATACCGATTACGTTTTGGCATATATATTCGATACTTGATACTGATACTTTCAGTGATTTTTTAAAATTAAAATGTCACACTAAAAAGACATCTCACATGACAAGTACTGTCCATTTAATAACTTTAATGTGCATGGCCTTTGGTGGCCATTTTTTTAAGCAATGAAATATATTTTGAAAAACACATAAATAATAAATTGTTAACATAAATATTAATTAAAATATAACAATAAACACAAATAATACAAATAAATATGAATAAATAAAAGTGTCAAAATAAAACACAAAAATAATAAATAATTAACACATATGAATTAAATAAAAATACAGGGGTGATTGCAAAAAAAAAATCTCAAGCCTGAAAATTTTTCTTCAGGTCAGGTCATATGGAATGGGTCGTTGGTGGGCCTACATCCAGCAATTCACAGGTGTGCATAGACTCTAGGTTTCAGAGCCTAAGCTGCGTGTGGAGGTGAGCCCAACTCTATCTAGACCAGGAGTGTCCAATCCTGGTCCTCAAGGGCCGGTATCCCGCATGTTTTAGATGTATCCCTCTTCCAGCACACCTGATTCAAATGATCAGCCTATCATCAAGCTCTGCAGAAGCCTGACGACTGTCAGGTGTGCTGGAAGAGGGAAACATCTAAAACATGCAGGATAACGGCCCTGGAGGAACAGGAATGGACACCCCTGATCTGATGCCTCTCAACCTCCCTCACAAGCTCTGGCTCTTTCCCCCCCAGTGAGGTGACATTCCTTGTTCCAAGAACCAGTCTCTGTGCCAGGGGATCGGTTCGTTGAGCCCCCTGCCATCAACTGCCAACCCAATCCACATAGCAACCGTCCCCCATGGTTCCCTCGGCGGGTGATGAACCCACCGGAAGTTGGGCCCACATCATCCGTTTGGGCTGCCCCGTGGGTAGAGGCCCAGCCACCAGGTGTTTGTATTCGAGCCCCGGGCCTGGCTCGAGGGTGGAGCCCTGGCTGCGCTATACTGAGCACCTCACACCATGTTCGAGTACAGGGGTGTCCATAAGTGCATGTGGCACCAGGACACCCTAGGCTGAAGGTCGATGATCAACTTTGTTGTGTCATCAGACCTCTGGCTGCATGTCTTGGACATCCAGGTGAAGAGAGGGGCAGAGCTGTCAACTGATCACCACCTGGTGGTGAGTGGGATCCGCTGGCAGAGGAGGAAGCCGGACAGACTTGGGAGGCCCAAATGTGTCATGAGGGTCTGTTGGGAATGTCTGGCCGAGCCCACTGTCTGCACGGTCTTCAACTCCCACCTTCGGAAGAGCTTCTCCCAGATCCTGGGGGAGGCTGGGGACACTGACTCTCAGTGGACCATGTTCTCGTTCTCCATTGTCAAAGCAGCTGCTCAGAGCTGTGGTCGCAAGGTCTCCGGTGCCTGTCACTGCAGTGACCCCCAAACTCAGTGGTGAACACCGGAAGTAAGGGTTGCCTTTGAGCTGAAGAAGGACTCTTATCAAGCCTTGTTGGCTTGTGGGACTTTTGAAGCAGCTGACATGTACTGGTGGAGGCCAGGCATGCTGGAGCCTGAGTGGTTGTGGAGGCAAAAACTCGGGTCTGGGAGGAGTTCGGGGAGGCCATGGAGGAGGACTATCATTCGGCCTCGAAGAAATTCTGGCAAACCATCCAGGGCCTCAGGAGAAGAAGCAGTGCACCACCAACACTGTTTACAGTGGAGGTGGGGAGCTGCTGACCTCGACTGGGGATGTGGTAGGGCAGTGGAAGGAATACTTCGAGGATCTTCTCAATCCCACTGCCATGTCTTCCATGGAGGAAGCAGAGGTTGAGGTCTCATAGTTGGACTCATCTATTACCCGAGCTGAAGTAACTGAGGTGGTTGGCAAACTCCTTAATGGCAGGGCACCAGGGGTGGATGAGATTCACCCTGAGTACCTGAAGTTCCTGGATGTGCAGGGACTGTCTTGGTTGAGAATGTCTCTGTAACATTGCATGGTGGTCGGGGTCAGTACCTCTACATTGGAAAACCAGGGTGGTGGTCCCATTTTTCAAGAAGGGGGGCTGGAGGGTGTGCTCCCACTATAGGGGGATCAAACTCCTCAGCCTCCTGGGGAAAGTCTATTCCAGGGTACTGGAGAGGAGAATTCGACTGATAGTTGAACCTCAGGTTCAGGAGGTACAGCGTGGTTTTTGTCCCAGTCACAGAACACTGGACCAGCTCTACACCCTCCACCGGGTGCTCAAGGTTTCATGGGAGTTCACCCAACTGGTCCACATGTGCTTTGTGGATTTAAAGAAGGCGTTCAGCTGTGTCCCTCATGGTATCTTGTGAGGGATGCTTTGGGAGTATGGGGTCCGGGGCCCTCTGCCAAAGGCTGTCCAGTTCCTGTCTGACTGAAGTGGGAGCTTCGTTCACATTTCCGGCAATAAGTCAGACCTGTTCCAGGTGCATGTTGGAGTTCGACAGGGTTGTCCTTTGTCACCAGTTCTGTTCATAATCTTTATGGACAGAATTTCTAGGTGTAGCCAGGGGCCAGAGAGGATCTGGTTTGGGGACCACAGGATTTCATATCTGCTTTTTACAGATGATGTTGTCCTGCTGGTCTCATTGAACCTAGACCTTCAGCGTGCACTGGGGCGCACCTCTAAATTGGAGGCCATGGGGCCATGGTTCCCAACCAGAACACTCTGTAGGGTGGCTGTGTGCACCCTTAGAGATAGGGTGAGGAGCTCAGTCACCAGGGTGGAGTTCAGAGTAGAGCCGCTTCTCTTCCACGTTGCAAGGGGCCAGCTGAGGTTGCTTGGGTATTCTGTTTTGGATGCCTCCTGAGCGCCTCCCTGGGGAGGTGTTCCGTGCATGTCCCGCTGGGAGGAGGACTTGGGGAAGACTTAGGACATGCTGGAGAGACTATGTTTCTCAGCTGGCTTGGGACCACCTCGGGATCCCCCTGGAAGAGCCAGAGGAGGTGTCTGGGGAGAGGGAAGTCTGGGCATTTGTTTTTATATTGTTGCTTCCATGACCTGGTCCCAGATAAGCGGTAGAAGATGGATGGATGGATGGATGGAAGGATAGATGGGTGGTTTTTATAATTGTGACGTCATAGTGATGGTATTAAGAGGTGGATTAAGTCGAGTAAGTCCCCACTGAAGGAATAGGTACAAAAGACACAACCTGTCACTGTTGAAAGTGCATCATATGAGAGTGTGGCGTGAGATGACACGTCCTGTCTTGTTGATGGATTGTTTTTGTGAATGGCTGGGTCAGCCAGTGCTGATGGTCCAGTGTATCCTAGGATCAACGAAGCACTGTTCCTTTCCCTCACGACAGACAGCCCTTATCATGGATGGCACGCAGATACTGCTCATCATTTTAAAAGTTAAGAACCTTCCTAAACTAAAAGAACTTTGTTGTCTTTGGATCCATTGCTTAAAAAAATGTGACCTTAAAAGGTTAAAAGTATTTTCTAAAAAAATGACTATTCTGTATCTTAAAATTTTGAATCCTGTGTGTGGAGCATTGTCTTCCAGAAAACAGAGTATTGTAGATGTTGGGTAATTTGCCTACATCAGTATAATCAGGATCAACAGGTACCACTGATCAGAGTCAGCGTTAAGGTCGGAACTGTTGATAAACTGAGGTAAACCATCTTTTCCATGAAGTCATTGTGATGCTGCTGACATCTGTCTTTGAAGTGTCTGTGAAGTCTGTTGTTGGTGTAAATTTATGTGCCTTGGTGGAGCTTTGTGTTTTCTGACTATTTTCAACTTAATATCACATAGAATAATATTTTATTCTTTTTGCTCTTTTATTTTTGCCCCTTACAAGATTAAATGAAGAACTCGTTACTTATTTATTGTTCCCCTGTTTATTGAGTGACATTAGTATTCATTTGAAGCACTGATTCAGTTCTCACTGCTCTTCTCCTTCTTCACTGGTGCCTATTTAAACATATCTTCATCTCCAGCAGGTTGGAGATGTGTGAAAAGTAAAACTATTACCTCTAAACACAAATCTACTGTTGAATGACAGGTGAAAAAGGCTACCATTTTAACTGACTGTGTTCATGAGTGTACCAGTACCCTGGTTATTACTAAGTATTACCGAGGGCTAGATACACAGCCTGGCCAAAAAAAATCCCATAATATTTGTCCGTAGCTTTATTTAACCTTTAGTTTTCATTAAGGAACACATTTTAAGTAGAATTGTTTCAATAAACTTATACTTTGCCACAAAATTTACTTCCATCATTTCATGGAGACATAACATTGTTGAACCTAGACCTGATCAACTGAACCAACCCCAGATCACAACACTGACCCCACAGGCTTGGACTGTAGGCACTGGGCATGATGGGTAATCACTTCATCATCCTCTGGAACAAAGTCAGTCCAGACTCATCAGACCACATGACCTTTATCCATTAAACACAGTCCAGTCTTCATGCTCTTTATCAAACTGATGGATGTTTCATAAATGAGAAACTACTGCATCAGTGAAAGGGTTAAAGAACTGAAACATGTTAATCAGGGCAGTAACTATCCAATGGAATGATCTGAACTATGTGCTGAGGACTTGTTATGGCTGGATGGTGTATCTCTGGAACATTCCACAGAATCTGAATATTGGAATTCAGGGTTCTGAAATGACGGTAATATGTTTACAGATGATACCTGGGTCCATGTAAGGACTCTGATTTTACCCCTTAAGTTTCCACAGGAAACACAAAGGTTCATCTGTAAATAATATTGTGTTCTGTATACTTAGTGTTTTTTCTAAACATAACATACTGTGAGTGAAACATATATAGTGGCTTGCAAAACTATTCACACCCTTTGAACTTTTCCACATTTTGTCACATTACGATCACAAACATAAATATATTTTATTGGAATTTTATGTGAAAGACCAGCAGGAAATGGCATACACTTGTGAAGTAGAAAGAAAATGATACATGATTAAATTTTTTTTTTAACAAATAAAAACTGAAAAGTGCAGTGTGCAAAAGTATTCATCCCCCCTGAGTCAATCCTTTGTGGAACCACCTTTTGTTCAGTTCCAGCTCCAGTCTTTTGGGGTCTGTCTCTACCACCTTTGCACATCTACAC
>JAPQRP010050642.1:0-10012 GCA_037367295.1 Apogon hyalosoma
GAAAGGTCCCACCGACTGGTGTTGGAATCGAACCCAGGACCTTCTTGCTGTGAGGCATGAGTGCTACCCACTGCACCTCCGTGTCACCCGCAAAATTACATAGCCCTGTTAATTTACAGTACAAATAGTGTGAAGTCTTTAATAAAAACAACCAATAGATAATTACATTACAGGAAAACAGAAAGATCCAACTCTTCATTAACTACCTAACGGCAAAATATTACCTGGAACTCCACAACAGCAACCCAGAAACACTACAAGCTTTTGGCATTGACCACATTCCACCCTCCATAAGAAAGGGAGACAGACAAAAGAAACTTAATCAACGGGAGGCTTTCTGGATCTTTAAACTCCAAGCCACTATACCCCCTGGCCTAAATGAAGAGTTGGATCTTTCTGTTTTCCTGTAATTATCCATTGCTTCCTGATAAAAGCTTGACGCAGAAATGCGTAGAAGTGTTTTTTAGGTCTAGATATGACCATGCCATGGTAATAAAGGCATTTTAATGTTTAAGGAGAGTGTCTTGGAATTTTCTTCCAGTTTGATATCTACTTTATGAATCCCTTTTTGCAAGAAGCAACTCAAACAAACTCTTTTTTGGTCCTAGAAGCATTCATTCCCATGAATATCGAAAACATACTTTTTCGAACTCCTACTAGGGTTTAAGCTCCATTGGCATCAAACTTTGCACATACAATCTCCAGAGGCCTCTGATCCAAAGTTATCAGAAAAAGTTTGCTGCTCCAAAAAATGCGCTAGTTATGAACAAATTCATTTTTGCTAGCTAAAAAATACATATTGTTGTATATATTTATGAAAGTAAATGCTATCAACATCGTACTCAATTTACCTGTTTCAGAGGTCAACCAGAGGTTCTGTACCAAATTTGGTGGAAATCAGCCAATAGAGGGCGCTATAACAGATGCATACACATTTTTGCATCTAACATCCTCATATTAAATGACACGTTTATAAACTTTACATCTTTGTATTCCTTGGATATAGCCGGGTTTTCTGACATAGGCTGTGCCCACTTCTGCTGCATATTTCTCCTAAGTCACTACATATCAAAAACATACTTTTTCAAACTTTTACTATGGTTTAAGCTCCACTGGCATCAAACTTCGCACATTCAATCTCCAGAGGTCCATGATCCAAAGTTATCAAAAGTTTGCTGCTCCAAAAAATGTTCTAGTTATAAACAAAGACATTTTTTTGGCAGCTAAAAAAACACAAATTGTTGCATACATTTGTCAAAGTAAATGCTATCAACATCAAACTCAATTCACTTGTTTCAGAGGTCAACCCAAATTTGGCATATATTGGCCAATAGGGGGTGCAATAAACAGAGATACATCAAGTCACATGATAGTTGATCAGCTGAACTCTTACGCTGAGGGCTGGGAAATTTATATGGACCCTACAGAACAGGACACAGATCTTCCACACCAAACATTGTTTGTGTATTCCACTAGGTGGCACTATAACTGATAAATAAGTTTTTTTGACTCTGACTTCCACACATATGTGTGTGTGTGTGTGTGTGTGTATATATATATATATGTGTGTGTGTGTGTGTGTGTGTGTGTGTGTGTGTGTGTGTGTGCGTGTGGATATATACATATGTATTCCCTGGATCGAGCTGGGTTTTCTAGAACTGCAAGCCATTATCAACAGGGGCTGAGCCTCCCTGAGCCCATCGTCCTTTGTGGCCGTTTTCCGTGAGGCCTGGCCTGGGGGCCCAGTGGCACAGGGAGGCTTGGCCCCCGTTCATAACTGCTTGCAGTTCTAATAAGGGGGCCAAGCCCGCGGGGACTGTAGGACGTGTAATGCAACCATACGTGTGCCACAGTACCAGCGGTGCTGTGGAACCCTATTGTTTTTGTTCAAATTTGTATTATTATTATTATTTTTTTATTTTATTTTATTCTTCTGTAGATCAAACTGTTGCTGCAGCCTAAATGGTACATGGCAGGGTGTTGCAATTTCGAGGTTTGGTTCAAACCCCTGCACGTACCTCAGACACAAAAATTTACATATATGCACCAGCAGGGGGCGCTGTAATCGAGGACATTGCGTTTTAGTCTATAACTGGCACACCGTATGTCGCACATTCAAAAACTTCACATCCTCAGATTCCCTGAATAGGGCTGAGTTACATGAGCTAGGCCACGCCCATTTCTGCCTGACTTTTATCCCTGCGAAATTGCAAAAACTGGAAAACCTACTTTTTCAAACTCCTCCTAGGGGTTTTGTCAGATCCGTATGAATCTTGGCACATACACTCCTCTCCTTAACCTGATCCAAAGTTATCAAAAGAATTTTCTTCCACTGAAAAATGCAAAAATTATTAATGAATAAATTTCTTTAGGTAGCTAAAAAAAGTAAACTGTTATATATCTCAGTCAAAGTAAATGCTATCAACACAAAATCTGAGATGTTTGGTTGACGTAAATTTGAGGGTATGAGCCAAATTTAGTGAATTTTAGCCACTAGGGGGTGCTGCAAATATGGGAAATTTATATCTCTTAAAGGGCTTCACCGATTTCTATGAAATTTGGCGTGTATGATATAGGGCCACTTCTGAGACTACGTATTGAAGGTGGGTGTGGCTGGCCATTGTGGGCATGGCTTATTCCAAAATAAACAAACATTTACTACAGCTGAAGTATTATGCAGAGGGCTGTGAAATTTATATGGATCCTGTAGAATAGGACACAGATCTACCATACCAAAAAGTTTGGCTGTATTCCACTGGGTGGTGTTATAACAGATAAATACGCGTTTTTGCGTCTAACTTCCACATTTTAAATGACACGTTCATAAACTTTACAGGTTCACACTCCTTGGATAGAGCTCAGTCTTCTGACATAGGCACTGCCCACTTCTGTTGCAAGTTTCCTTTTTTAAGTAACAACACATTGAAAAAAAACTTTTTCGAACTCCTACTAGACTTTATGCTCCATTGGCATCAAACTTTGCACATACATTCTCCAGAGGCCTCTGATCTGAAGTTATCAAAAGAAGTTTGCCATTCAAAAAAAATGCGCTAGTTATAATAAAACAAATTTTTTGCTACCTAAAAAACAAATAATGTAGCATATCTTGATCAAAGTAAATGCTATCAACATCAAACTCAACTCACTTATTTCAGAGTTCACCCAGAGGCTCTATACAAAATTTCATAGAAATCGGGCAATGGGGGGTGCTATAACAGATGCATACACATTTTTGCATCTAACATCCACATATTAAAGGAACTCTGCATAAACTTTACATCATTGTATTTGTTGGATAGAGCCAGCTTTTCTGACAAAGGCCCCACCCACTTCCGCTGCATACTTCTCTTTCTTAGTCACTACATATTGAAAACATACTTTTTCAAACTCCTACTATGCTTTAAGCTCTATTGGCATCTAACTTTGCACCTACAATCTCCAGAGGACACTAATCCAAAGTTATCAAAAGAAGTTTGCTGCTCTAAAAAATGTGCCAGTTATAAATAAACACATTTATTTATTAGCCAAAAAAAACATATTGTGGCATATCATTGTCAAAGTAAATGCCATCAACATCAAACTCAATTCACTTGTTTCAGAGGTCAACCAGAGGTTGTATACCAAATTTGGGGAAAGTCTTCCAATATGGGGCAGTATAAAAAGAGAAATATCAAGTCACACAAAAGTTACACTTTAGGCCTTTTGCAGTATTGATGCATTTGTCGTATCACAGCGAATATATCGGCTGACATGTTGGAATACTAACTACAACTGCAAACCATTATGAACTGGGGCTGAGCCTCCCCAAGCTCGCCCCAAGCCTGTCATTCCTTTGGGGCTGACTTCTGTGGACTCCAAGGGGCTTGGGGGCCAAGTGGGCAGGGAGTCTTGGCTCCCGTTTATAATTGCTTGCAGTTCTAGTTATTATTATTATTATTATTATTATTATTATTATTATTATTATTACATTTTTAATTTTTCTTTCTCCTGACCTTTGAGCTCAAATTTGGCCTGAAATTCAGAAGTGTGTGAAATTTAAATTACATATAAGTTTTGTAGATATTGGTAAAGAAATGTTGCAACAGTGCCCCCTTGAAAAAGTGGAAATACATTACACCAAAAGGACCCCGTCCCACATAAAGTTTGTCATAGAGCTAGGAAAATCAGTACACAGATTCATTGTCAGGAGACAAACAAAAAATATTAATTTGGCCACGCCCCTAAACAAACCACAAGTCCGCAATGTTGGATTATAATTTCCAAAATGCTGAGCCAGCATTTTCACTGTCATTGTATTTTAACTATCTCCTACTTGGGTGTTTGGCTGAATGAGCTCAAAATCGGTGTATATTATCTAGAAAAGTGGGGCATCAAAATTATCCAAATTTTTGGGATAGGTGTTAACATTTTTGTGTGACAAGGTTGCAAAGTTTGCAAAGTTTTTTGGAAAATTTACCATTACAAAAATTGCTTCAGTTTGGACATACCATCACCGACATGGCTAACATTTGAATAGGTTTTCTATCTCCCAGCCCTAAACCCATTTATCAGAAGAAATTGAAATTTTGCACTATAGAAATGTACCTAGAAATGTACCTTTACAAAACTTGCATCAGTTCACACATACAAACACCGATTTCAGTCAAATTTGAGTCAGTTGTCAATCTCCTGGGCCTACACCTATTTATTGGAAAAAATTGACATTTTACACTATAGGGCCCCTTACAAATTTACCTTTACAAAAATGGCATCGGTTTGGACATACGAATACTGATATGGCTCAAATTTGAATCAGCTGTCAATCTCACAGGCCTACACCCATTCATGAGATGAATTGGAAAAAAAATTGCATTATAGCACCCCATACAAATTTACCTTTGCAAAAACTGCATCAGTTCAAACATTTGATTTGGCTCAGATTTGAATCAGTTGTCAATCTCCCAGGCCTACACCCATTCAATGGGACAGATTGAAATTTGGTGCTATAGCTCCCCCCACAAATTTACCTTTACAAAAATTGCATCACTTTGGACAAACAAACAGTGATTTACCTCAAATTTGATTCAGTTGTCAATCTCCCAGGCCTACACCCACTCAATAGGAGAGACTGACATTTGGTGCCATAGTGCCACTGGCAAAATCATGGACATATTTGTATTGGACATGCCCATGGCGAGGGCCTTTCAGTACCGCTAGCAGCTTTAATATTCTATTTGTTCTCATTGGTTGTTTTATTTGTGAAAGTGCACTACACTGTGGGCACAATTACTAGGCAAATTATATTTCTCAGGATTGATTTTATTATTGAATAAAATACAACTGTGAAGCCAAATCTGAATGTCTACCAAAGGAAAGTGAGGTTTGGCTTTCTTAGGGGAATATATAAGTCTGCATATTTTGTTGTTTATTCTCTTCTTGTGTATTTCAGAGCAAACATAACAAATAAATAGCTCAAAATGCTAACCATAGCAAATCAACATGTTTGGTTTCTCAAAAATATTTAGTGACCAATGTAGCCACCTTTATTTTTAATAACTGGCACAAGTCTTCCATCCATGGAGTCTGACAGTTTCTTGATTTGGTAATGATCAACTTTTGCAACAACAATCACAGCCTCTCAAATGTTCATCAAAGAAAAATTCTTTAAAATTCATGTTTGAGAGGTGCTCACAAGTTCTCTGTCGGATTTAAATCGGCTGAGGATGGGATCATGCTATTATTCAGTGAGTTTAAGGTATTTGTTGGCTAGCCAAGCAATAGAGCACTCAGATGCATGTGATGGAGCCTTGTCTGCATAACAATTGTGGTATTCTTGAATGCTGTAGACTTCTTTTCGTACCACTGCTTGATGAAAGCGCTTCCAGCAGGTTTGGGAGTTGATTTCAGTCTATTTCGGACCTTAAAATGTCCCTCTAGCTCATCCTTAAAGATAGCAGCCAATACCAGTACTCCTCCACCATGTTGCCAATATGCCCTATACATTAGTGATTCAGCCACAGATCCATCTGTGTGGTTCATCAGAAATTACTTTCATTTCATCAGTCCATTAAACCTTTGAATAGTATGTCTGAAGATATTTTGTGGTCCAATCTTGACATTTCAACTTGTGGTGTTATTCAGTAGTGGGTGTGTTTCAGCCTTGCTCTCCTTGGCCATGTCTCTGAGCATTGTATATCTTGCAACTTCTGGACATTCCTGGTAGGTAGCAGGTCTGGAATATAGTGGTAGTGGAGCTCAGTGGGTTTCTAGTAGTTTGCTGCTGAGTTCTTCTAAAATCTTATAAACATTTGATAATCTGGTGGTCATTCATCAATGGTTTAGCTATTTCAAGAGTGTTTCAGCTGTTTAAAAGTATTTTGCAATTTTTGACTTGAATGATGAGTCAGTTAAATCTCTTGGCAAATTTAATATATTTGCCTATTTTTACATTTTGACCCTTATCACGCAAATATATATCTCATCTGAGAATTATTAAATCCAATAACCAATTGAGAGTGTGTTGGTTGAAGTTGGGAAATATGCAAAGACATAACAATAAGGTCAGAATACTCATTTGCCTAATAATTGTGCACATAGTGTAAACTTTTTCATGATTGTCTATAGAACTTCATTTGTGGAAGGAGATTTGATTGGACCTGTATACTGTAATTTAAAGATAGTGTGTAACTCCCATACCCTAGGTGGCAGTAAATACATGAATCAATGCAAAGACAACACAATTTCTTTGTTCTGGTGTTCCACTTATCTAAGGGCAAGCACTTTGGAACAAAACGCCTTGGCTGTATCTTTTGCGATTTTCAAATACTTTGTTTCTACAACCTGCCCAAATGGTGAGCACCTCAACTTCTCTGTCATCACTTCCATCGAGCGATGAGGTAAGTGTAGAAAAACAAAAACATTCATGAATTGAACGTGAAGAGATTTAAGATATCATTTGTCACTCGGATGTCTTAAAAGAACATGGTTTTGGTTATGCTAGTTCTACCGTTTTTTGTGATGATTCTGGTCATTTGTTTTGCTGTTATTAAACAAGTAGAAATAAAATCTCCCTTTTAGGGATTCAGTGTTTATTCGTAGCTTGAGTTTTTTATAGTGATCAGCAGCAGAGGAAGACAGAATGTTGGACTTAAGGAGAATTCAGTGTGAAAGAGTGGAGGATTGTAGAATAATATCTGACTATTTCTTTGTATTTTTTTCCATATATATAGGCTATAGGTTTTGCAAGTAGGCTTATGGACTACACCACTCACTGTTTTGTGCAACTAATTTATGTTGTGTATGCCTAAATAAAATTGTTAGATTATCTGCAATCAATAAAAGTAAAAGTATTACTTGAGTCATTATCTAAACAAAAGACAATTATTATTAATTAGATCGATGATAATAATAAGATAATTATCTTTGTGTAAATAATGACTGAAGTATTACTTTTAATCTGTTCTCACTGGAGTACAGTTTAGTTAAAATTGTCTTTTCACAATTGTCAATCATCTTCCAATACCTACAGTCTTCTGTCATGGTGAAAACTATCTTTCAATTTAAACTTGTATTTGTCTATCCATTTTGTATGTTTTCAGAGATAAGGGAAGTGGAGGACTTTCTGGAACTGTTGATCTCCGTGGTGGAAAGACAACCTGGACTCCTGTTTGCTTTAATGGAGTTCAACCATCAAAGACGGGAAATCCCTCAGACCACCAACCAGGGATTCCCTTGGTGCACCTGTGGCAACTGCCAAGAAATGTCCACAGATATGGAAAACATATATTGCAACCAAGAACCATCCTATTACCACCTTACCTCATTTCTCCCTCTACTGCCTAGACGAGGGCCACCTTTGTGTCCATCGACAATACAGAGAGAATGTCTCTCTGCTGGGCCAAGCCCCTCAGCCCAGAGATGACAACAGGAAATACAGATTTGCTGCTTACAGACATTTTATATTCTAACAACATGGGTCACTTGGTCAGGTAAACAGAAAGGTGATTCCCAGCTGCTGTGGCCCACTACAGAAACAAATGCCCCAACCTCCCTGGACAGTAGACCGGTTATAAACCGGCAGTATAAAGTGTGTACATTTCTGTATATAGTTTATTATATTTATATTCAATTGTAGATATATTGTAAGATTAAGAAGTTTTCAAATGTTTGTATATTTTGGGGTAGTTATCAATTAAAACTGTTGTGCACTAGTGTTTCAATAGTTGATTCATTTGTTATTCAGTTAAACAATGTATGAAATTTCCAAAAAGGCAGAAGAATGAGCCACAATATTAATGTCAAAATCGGTAAAAGGTCACTGTAAGTAAATATTTATTTTTTACAAGTGCAAGCATGTACAAAAATAAAAAATTAACATGAAGGAGCCAGATGGTTGATTCCTCCAAAACAGCAGTCTGGAGGGCAGTTCCTGTGAAAGACAAAGAGTAGAAATATACACATGCAAAAACGGTCTTGGTCTCTCAGGTAGACATTCCATTTCTGGGCGTTCAGCAATTGTCTGAAGACACTCCTCTCTGAAGTTAAACAGAGTGACAGGGAACACTTTAAATGCATGTGAAGCAGTAAACAAAACATTAATAAATTATACATTGGACAAAGTTATCATCAGACACTTAATCCCTATTTCTATGTATAAACTTGCCTGTCTATTCCACTAGAACCACCAGTGCTGGAATGGTGTCATCAAATCCTCTGGCCTTCATAGGAGTAGATGTGGTCAGCCTTACAGTTGTCTTCTCATAACTAGGCAAAATGTAGAGTAGTACAACAACAGTCAGAAAACAAGACAACAAAGAGATAGTGGTATGTTTTTGTAGCAAAAGGAAGTATGGGGCTAATTGTAAGAGGGGGGTAATTGTGATATTGCTGGTTACAAATGTTTAAAATGTTCAACTTTTGGACAGTGTATGGCCCACAGAAGGTAAATACAGAGACAAAGAGGTAACTGAGGGCTGGTAAATAATTCTGTTTCATTATAAACATTATTACACCTCTCGCTCCCATGGGCTGCGTATTCAACATTTTCAGACACAAGTGACTAAATTGAAATCTTCATTCAGGCAACCAGTATGTTAAAGGAAACAAGTGAACAGGTCGAAGAAACCACACACACAGATGCGAAAACTAAGGGAGAACATGAAAACACTAGTCTATCAACAGCACCAAGTCTTACCATTATCAGACCATGCATTGTAGTGCTGACAGTAACAAAACAACTCAATCCTGAGCTGTTTTCCTCAGTGTCACCCTGATATACAGACGTTATCAACTGTAAAATGAATAATAGCATCACAATACGATTTCAAATACAGTGTGGACTTACCTGTTCAGCAGAAAGCATACTACTTTGGCGTCACTTCTCAGGCTTCTGTCTTCTTCCATCTGGAATGAGCAACACCGGTATTCACCCAAGTTTTCTGTCGCCGTCGATCATGAAGTTTAGTAGTTTCATCACGTCTTCTTTTCTTCATGACTTTGAGCCACGTATGTGACCCGCTATCTTTCACTATTCTCACGCAACTTAGTAGTTTTCTGTGAGACTTCACTCTTACTCTTACTTCACTATACTCTGTCAGAGGCACCGCTCTATTTGGCTACCATTTCATGCTGAAAATATTTTGATCTTATCACATTTAAGTTGTTCTGTAAAACACCTGATCACTAGCAGCATCTAAAACAGTCTAACCTGTTCTGATGACAAGAATCTAACAAGATAACAACACTGCAAAGTTCTTAAGAAATTAAATTTTTTATGTTTTAAGTATTTAATCATGAACAGGTAACTGTACAAGTGACATAGGTGGTTGATGTTCAAACTATAGTTCATGTTTATTGTATTTTATTGTATCTCTGTGTTATATTTAATTTCTTTATAATTTTGCTTTTATCTGTTATCTGGACCTTGAGTGTTAAGAAAGGCAGCCATGAATAACATTGTTATTATTATTATTATTATTATTATTATTATTATTATTATTATTATTATTATTATTGTTATTATTATTATTATTAT
>JAPQRP010050644.1:0-10011 GCA_037367295.1 Apogon hyalosoma
ACCCCATTACTGTAAATGTCTCTTAACATTGACATGAACCTGGTTTGGATTATGACTGAGGACAAGGTCTTAGTTTTGTAAATGTATGTAAACTTATGAGCACAACTGTATACTGCTTTATTTAACATCTATAGGTTCTATCTGTCTTTCCTTCCGTCCGTCCGTCTATCTATCTTTTTCCAAAAGCAAGCACATGTTAAGTACAAAGGTAAGTCACACCAAATACAACCACTTTGGTTTCTAGAAGCTGTTTTTTCCTCAATTTTTTGTTTTTGCTGCTGTATATACTTCACATATATCAGACTGAATCTAAATACAGAGACTGAGAAATGTATATGTGTGGACAATACAACTAGAATGTGCAGAAAATTACAATAAAGCACAATTATTATTATGATAGGCACCATCACCATCTGGTAAAGGGGTAAAACAAGCACAAATGTATTCCCTTAAACAAATCACACTCCCTTTGGATTCAGCGACAGAGAATTTTAGGGTACATCGTGGTACTAAAAAGACTAAATCTCTACAAAAGCAAACGCCGTATGAAAAGGCATGTGTCTGTGTTGAAACTTGCCATTTTCAGCGTGCAGCTGCAGATCGGGGGTTGATGTTGTTCTTTCACATAGCAAGGTGTACATGGCTGCAGAAATTACATAAGATTTAATTTAATACACTAATAATGCAGTAGTTCCGATGCTCCGGGCCTGTTGTCAAATCCCAGCTCTGATGAAGACTCGTTTCTGTCTGATCTGAATCTAATTTGCCTTAGTTTCAGTCAGTCAACATTGATTTGAATTTTTTTTTTTTACCTGTTGTAAATCATTCAGACCAAATCTCTTTGCTTCCTGCTCCTTTTCTTGTCAGTATAATGAGGCTTAAAATATTCATTATTGAGATTTTATTGCAGTACGTGTTGGTACGCTGGTGCCTTCGAGCAAAACGTGTAACAGCTGACACTGAAAAATGACATTTGCGAAGTACAAGCAGCTCACAGAACTTATTGTGTTTGCACTACTTTCTGCCAAAAAAGGAAATAAAGTGCATGGCTAGATGCCAAATTTAGAAACGGGGTGTTTGAGGAGGTGCAGGCGGAGACGGTTCTATAGGAAGATTTGGAAGTAAGACAGTTGTGCCATTTTTGTTTGTGTAATTTCCCCTTCCTCTGTCTGCCGCTGCTCTCTCAAAACCCGTCTGCGCACATCTCACATATGAAGACTTTCCTGTCGACAAAATTCAACAAGTTTGACAAACTGCAGCTGAAGGCAGATCTGTCACGTTCGAGCTTCTTCTGACTTCAACTCAAGATTGTGAAGTCAGTTGAAAGCAGGGGTGTCAAACTCATGTTAGTTCAGGGGCAACATTCAGCCCAATAGGATCTCAAATGGAACCGACCCGTAAAATAATAACATAATAACCGATAAATAATGTCAACTCCAAAACGTTTCTCTCCGTTTTGGAGAGAAAAAACTAAAATTACATTATGGAAATGTTTACATCTACAAACTACCCTTTAAAAAATGTGCATAACAACCTGAAATTTCTTAAGGAAAAAAAAATGCAATTTTAAAAACATTATGCCTGAGTTTATCATTTACACATGTTCATTACAACTTAGTGATCCCAGTGGATCTACAAATGTACAAAACATTTAGTAACAGGCAGAATATTGATAAAATTACACTTCAGTTTGTTCATATTTGTTCAGGTTATTCACAATTTTTGCGAAAGGGTAATTTTGTAAAAGTAAACATAACATTTTTATATATTTTAGTTCTTAATGCTGTGTGTGAATTGCATGTATTGCATTTCTTCCAGGTGATATAAGAATGAATGAATGAATGAATACATTTATTTTTGGTTTGTACATCAATCATCGCACTCAGCACAACAATCCCAGTAACACAAAAACAAAAAAGGAACAGGCTAGAAGCAAAAGCTTTTTTTTTGCCTATCCTTTTCACCTGATACACTGCTTACATCAAATTACAGTAAATGTGTACAGCATCGAGCATTCACTGCATGAACAGAGGGAAACATAAATAAATAAAGCAGATGCAGAAACTGAAAAATCCTTAAGTGGTCATTACAACTTCTGCTTAAAGTACAAATCTAATGCTGGCCTAAGACTTTTACACAGCACTGTATGTATATAAAAACCATCCAATTGTGGCTTCACTTCCTTGAAAACAACAGCATGTGACCTTTCTCTTAAAGGGTCAGCGTCCTCCTGGCTGATCTATCTTATGGTTCCCACCCGGGCTATCTGTCTGAGCCACACAGCGCTGCAGAATGAAACAGGATCTGATAGCAGAGCTCAGAATGCATGAAGACTCTGGAAGTATGCAGCGGCAGCAAAAACAACGAGAAAAAAAAAAAAAAAAAAGGAAGAACAACAGCTATTCTGCAGAAAAAAAAAACAGCTGTGGGATTAGGAGGCTTTACGAAGCATTTGATTGGTCGTAAAGGTGCAAATATCCTCCAGAACGCAATTAATTCCATAGAGAAGTTTGCGTGGAGATGTAAATATGGGCAACAAAGCAGAAATGAATCCCAAATGGCACCACAACCCATTACATGATGTTTAACTGTTCAACTTTTACTGAAATGTTCTGCTCTAGGTTTATAATCCGTTTCCCTCAGAGCTGGTGAAAACACTGGATGCATGAATGAATATGATGTTCTGTCTTTTTTTTTTTTTTTTTTGCTCACAGGCTGTTCTTGCTGTCACTGAGGAACTAAATACATTGTGAAATGTTGTATATATTGTTGTGCAATACATGTTGCCAAGGCATACTGAAGTAAATACAGAGTTTGCAAAGAGGCTCTGCTCGTTTCCTGCTCCTGGTTTTCCGGCTGATGTTGCAAAAACGACATTTCTGGCCTTCTCAGGTTTGTTTTAGAAGAGAACGGAGCCCAAATGCATGGACAGGACACGTTAAAGAGACAACATCAGATAATGTTAATGCGGGCTGTTATACAAAACCTCAACAGGAAGCGTCAGCAGGAATCTGAGTTCTTAACGTCACATGAGAGTTTATCCTGTCGTCGGTTTGTGCTTTTCAGAAAACCCAATTAATACATAAAACCTCTGAAGTCGGAACCCGGATCCAAGTAAAACAGGACTGGGTGACTTCAGAGAGCCGACATGAGGTTCACATGTTTTCCACGACGCTGATGCTTTGCATTCCTCGGAGTTTCACGGTCAGCGGTGTCTGTTTTATGTTCAGGACAGCGCTGACCATTCATCCTGCTGTGAAACGTATGAGGCTTCATTTACGTTCAGCGTCAGCAGACGCCTCCGTTTGCATCTGCCGCTGATGATGTCCAGCCCCGAACGCAGTATCAGTGGGCGGATTTTACTACGACTGTCACAATCGCACCCCGAACACAGCGGTATCTCTGTGTTTTACTGTAAACTAGGGGTGTAACGGGACGGAAAAACTTTGGCTTGATACGTTTTCGGTTCAGTGGAGGAGACCGATTTCATTTTAACTTTATTGAAGTAAAAAAATTGGGTTACAGTTTTTTCTCTTGGTAGTGGTAATATTTACGGTTGGGTCGTGTCGTTTTGAATGCGTTGTGAAATTTGACTCGATAACACAGATACAACCAATCTTCACAAAACAATGCCGGCACACCGCTCTTGTTTTGTCGACTTGTCTCTCTTCGTTGACGTAACCGATGGAATCCGAAATGCTCCCTAACTGGAGACCTTAGAGAAGACGGAGGGTCTCCCAACTCTGGCTTTGTACCTGTGACGCTGCACTGAGCTGCCATGCTGGTTTGGTATGTGGGCCGCTTAGACCTGTGTCTAACATATCAAATATTGCACATGGGTTCTGCTTGAATCCACCCTGCTCATACTGTGTGCGTTCAGCTTTAAGGTTTGTGTGGAAACATTAATGGAGAGATATTTTGCTTTTTTAAATCTAATTATATATTTTATCCCTATAACGCCAAACGTATCATATTTGATACATGAGTTTTGAAGCCCTCTACATGATTAGTATGATTTTTTTTCTTGCAAAACCTGATGTGCACAATTACATACATGCAATACATGGATACTCCACCAGGGGGGAGGAATTCCTTCACCAGAGGCCTTTCCAGCGACACTACAAGACTGTCATTAATGAGGAAGGACGTAGAACTTTGCTAATTTTGAAAAGGAATTACCGATTTGTTAGACATGTTTGTGTTATATTATGTTTTTGTTTGTTAAAAAAAATAATAATATTTGAGCATTGAGACCCGATGTATCAAATATAATACAAAATTGAAACTCATACATGGAAACTGATATTTGAAACAAAAATGTTTTGGTTGTTCAGAAGGACCAATGAAGGCTCCAGTTTCAAAGAACTGGAATTTTCTGTCAATGATATAATGGTTCAGGCTTTACAGAGTTAAAACATTTCCCTGTGGTCTCCATAAACTGTAAATGCTCTGCTTGGGTCTGAATTCTTCATTCATTCAGCTCCACAGGTGCATCTTCAACACTATTTCTGAGTAATGACACCAGAAAGATGGTTTGGAGTGCTGGCCCTTTAAATGCACATGAGCCACTTCAGGCCCCGCCTCCTCCAGGTTATTGGCTGTGCTGCTCTGTCCCGTTCAACCAACAACTGAACATTTTAAGTACTCAGCTCAAAGTTTGGACATATTTTCAGTTTTTACTCCAACCGCTGCTGCTGATAAACACTTTATGTCGCATTCGGAGAAATGTTCGTCAGAAATCTTGACCTTATATGTGCAAATGTCGTGACGTAACTAGTTATAGACGTAACAAATGAAGCAAGAATTAAAACAGGTTATAGAAATCCTCTGGATTTTTGCCAAAATGCATATAAAGATAGTTTTGCAGCACCTGGAGGGTTCAAATTCAAACTTTTGGAACTATTAGGGTCCCAATACACAAATAAATGAACCAAAGACTAATAAAAGTGGGTTTAGATAAATATGAGCCCTTTAAGGCGAGTGTTTGCGTTCTTCACATAGGTTACATGTATTCATTCGGCCCACCTCCGTATTGTATCGAAGGCCCCGAACTGAGACGGTTCGGTACAAATGAGCGCACCGTTACACCCCTACTATAAACCAGGGCTGCAGGGTAAGTATTGGTTCATAATAATATACTCTGACACTGTTTCAATGACATAGTGTTGTAAAGCGAAAGGAAAAAACTAACTCATTAGTGCATAATGTCTGCCAGGTACAGCCTTCCAGTTTTACTGGTTTCTTAACTTTACTATGGATTACATAATAAATGTGCATGCCATATGGTTGGCAAAGCAATCCAAACGCTCACTTTTCCAGCTGTGTCATTTGTTTCCTTTAAAGGAACACCACACCCCCCTCAACCCCACACCCATATGGTACAAATCCACACACACAACACAAGTGTGCAAAAAAGTCCAATATGTCTGCCTAACCAACACTGGAAACACAGAAAATAGTACAAACTGCTAATGTGTTAATCCGTTTTTTTATAGTCGCAGATCAGTCTTTGCGGACATGCTCGGTTATTCTTTCACATTCCAAACACGCAGTACAGGTTTAAGTGCCGTCAAAGTACTGCAGCTGCACCCATGATGGTGCAGGGACAACATCCAACAAACAGACAAAAGCGTCACCGACAAGTGAAAGTGAAACCCGAATTAAAGACCCCGGCGCTAAAAAGTACTGAAGTCACAAAAAAAAAAAAAAAAAAGTCTCTTAAAAACATGTATAGGGTGGATTTAAGCTAAACAAATATAACATGTTCATACGCTCAACTTGAACTGTCCACAAAAATGGGACTTCAGTGTCTTGAATTACTGTCAGGTGTTCGCTTGGCAGTTAGCATTCAGGAAGTGACACATCAGATAAAGACTAACACAAGTCAGTGGGTATTAACTTGGGTTTCTGCAGTTTGAACGGACTAAAAAGACGTTACAGAAACAAGCCGACAAACCACCAACACCTTATAACTTATCAACTGGGAAACTGGGTTGAGTTTCACGTATACGAGCTGCAAAAACTAGCTCTGACTGGAGCAGAAGCGAGAGAACGGTTTTGTTTTATATTTATGAGTGCTTAGGTGTCATCCTAGCCAATGATCAGACAGTATTTAGATTAACATTTATATGGAGGGAATATTGAATGTCAGAAGCTGCTTTTCCATTGGACGTGCGCAAAAGTTTATCAGTATTTACGAAATGTTGGAAAAACAGAAGTGCATAATGTCGGTTTTTCCATTAAATCACAAATGTGATGGTTTGTTTATTTATTATCGCGAGATGACACGAGAAATCAATCCATAAACATGATTGATTTACAGATATATTCATTATTATTATTATTATTATTATTATTATTATATATTGCCCCTCTATCTTGTACTAAATTAATAAATAACTCATTTCCTGGTGTGTCCACACATATCGTGCCATGTTTCTGTTAAAACTCTTCTTCTTCGCTTGTTATAACGTCCATCAACATCCTTTTTTTTTTTTTTATTCACGTGACTCTAGCTACAGAAAAGGTCTTTCCATTGCAGTTTTGCGTGATATACCAATTGCACTACGCCTGAAAAACCACCTCTTGCCAGCGCAAAAACTTTTAATCAAAAAATGTGCGTTTTGGCGAAACTGTCGTTTTTCCATTAGGCAAATTGTTATACGTAAGTTATATTTGCACAATTTGAGGGTCAGTGGAAATGCAACTATTGTCGTCACATGTCAGACCATGTTTGTTTAAAAGTCTCCATCCAGACAAACCTGACCTCATCAATATCAGAAGCATCTACAGTACATCTGTGGAAATGTTCTGTATTTCCTCAAACTGGAAAAAATTCGAAAGGCACTTCATGCCTCTGCTGATAAATTCTCACAAATCTGGAATCGTCTGTTTCAACTCGTCAAAAAAACTAATTTCACCTTTTGTTCCAGATTGACCTTTATGTTCATTTTTCTACCTGGTCCTCTTCTTTTTTTTTTTTTTTGCCCCGTTCCGCAATTTACCTTGTGTAACACATAATGCATTGCTATTCTAAATGTGAACCTTCTAAGCTGTTTTTTTTTTTTTTTTTGGTGTTAACGGAGAAAGTTTGTGTAATTGTTCTTGGGTTTGTTTTGTTTTTGTGCACAAGTAAAAAATAAAAAATGGAACTTGTGCAACAATTCGTTTTCAATTGTTTTGCCATATATGACACAGTGTTTGTTTAGCCCAATTTCTGCAAAACTCCAAATAAACAAAGGTTGGAGAGAAAAAAAAAAAGAAGAAGCATCTACAGTAATTTGACAAAACCCCTCTTTGTAACCATTGTCTCATCTTTTTTTTTTTTCTTTTTTTTTTTTGATTCACGCGACAGAAAAACAAGACGTTACATGTAAACTGAGTGAGTTTGTGAGGGGAGTCCTTATGTGGCGCTTCCCTCATGTGCTTAGGGGGTTAAAAATGGGCGTTTCTCATCCAATCCTTATGACATTAAATACTTGAGAGCTGGTTTTGTAGGGAGGTGGCTGCAAAAAAGAAAAACCCTGCGAGCAAACCTCATAGTAAAAACACGGTGATGTGATGGGGTTTCAACACCACCGGAGCCTTTTTTTTTTTTTTTTTTTTTTAAGCTTCAGTGGAAATGAGTAAATGTTTTGCCTGTTTAAAGGGAAAGAAAGCATGGCAGGTAAACTCAGCTCAGGATGGGAGTGGAACCCGTGAAGAACGCACGATAAAAAGCAAAATACAACGTTCTCTTAAAGACTAAATGGACTAAAGGCATTGACTCCACATGAACAAACACTGGCTCATGACAGATGTGCTGTCAACTCATTTCCTACCTCTTAAACTGTGGTTCCTCGATGTGAAGCTGTTGCCACAAACCTACTTTAAAACCATGAAATATAGAACCAAAACATCCGGCTCTGAGCTCAGTTCTGCACTGAATTCGACCCAAAACATATCAGTGTGTAACCATTTACACCTACGAGTCCAATATACAGTCGCAGAAAAAATTATTAGACCATCAAAAATCATCAGAAACAATGGTTATGCAATCAAATACTAACTCCTGTATGTATCATGTGACTAAAACAGACAGAAGAGAAAACATGGAATGAATCAAAGCACTGTTTTTGTCAGTACAATGAAACAGATATTGATGGAAGAACTGAAATGATTTGGGTTATTATCAAGAAAACATGGAAAATGGATAGATATCAGCTCTGGAATTCAACTACTATGAGCTATTTTTTGTTGTTATCATTATATGTGTCCAAACTAATGTACCAGGCATTAAAATGAACAAGAAATTGAAGAAAACAACTGGTGGTTTGATCATTTTTTCCCCCCGACTTTAAAAATATAAACTGGGTTATGAAAAAGTAAGATTACCAGTATGACCTTAAAAAGTATTAAATGACTAAAAGTGATCTTCTGTGATGTAATATCTGGATTTCAAGCACACATGGATCCGCAAAACTCCGTTCAGTGCTAAAAACATCTGCTCCAGACGCTGAAAAGTAAAAGAAGCGCAGTTGTCCTGACCTCCATCCTGGGGAATGCGCCAGCCGTGCGTCTGCTCCGTCCGTCCGTCTGCTTGTCTGTTCGTGCGTCGGTCGGTTCGTGAGCGGAGGCTGAGGCTGATCCGACGGGGCCGCGTGTTTATATCTGGAGCCAAGTCAGCCACATGAGCCAGGGGGAAGGAGCGGACGACTTTTACGCGCGTTTGGCTTCCTCTGCGCTGTCAAGAAAGAGGGCTGGGCACGGCCTCAGTCGTCTGCGCCTTCAAAATAAAACTGTTTTAAAACATGCAGGAGTCGATGGATAAACTGGAGTTGGGCGTTTTATGATTGGACGCGCAAATTACGCATTACGCATGAAAAAACCAGAACCGCGTGCGTAAAAACTGGAGAGACGTTAGTTGGATAGAATTCAGTAAAATGCATAAAAACACAATAAAGACCCATTGTTACTTTTGTGGTAGTTCCCAAATGATTTTTTTCTCACTATTTAACATTTCTTAAGCTATTTATCGTCATTTATTGTAATATTATCCTCTGTTTTGCATTTTTTTCAATAAAAATCAGGTATTTTCCTATATTCGATTCACTGAGTATGTAAATGTCCATAAAAACTCAGATTAAAGTTGATTGTCATTATGTCAAAAACAGAGAAAAAAATGAAGAAAACGTGACTTTTTCCACAAAATATATCATTTACTGAACTTAAACTGTGTCCATCCACTGTCATTGATCCAATTCCATGGGTTTTACTGGTTGATCAGTGTTGTAGAAGATGATTTTCCAGTTTCCATGGTAACTACGGAGCCTCTGAACGTCCAGATGGGTCATATCTGATGACCATGAAAAGATGACAAACTGTATTTTACACCAATTATTTACATGGATTGATAGAATAAGTGGATGAACAGGTATTAAAACAGTTTAGATCAGGAGATGGTTCTGGTCGCCAGTGGCTGTTTGGGTCTTTATGGGTAAAACAATAGAATGTTTTAAAGGAAGAAAATACATAAAACACATCAAATAGGACAAAATGACAGCGACTCCATGAAAACAGGTCAAAACTCTCCAAAAATCCATAATCTGAGTTGAAGAGGAAACATGTTTGTGTGGTTTTCACCAAATGAATGGTGTCGTCACGTACTATGGCGTCGCCAGCTGATGTAAAACACCTGCTTTGACCATAAAGTGTTGAAATAATTCCAGCTGTTCAACACATCTGAAAGTTTTAACCAGTTACAGTTTTGTGGTTGAACGCCAACTAATCCATTTTCTGCTTAAAGGCTTAATTTGTAAAAGTTGGATGAGGTGAACTGACTCGACTTGTAAGATACCAAATGTCTGTCTCCTTTTTTTTTTTTTTTTATTTTACATTTTAAGTGATGTACAAAAAAAAAACAAAAAAAAAAACTGAACACCAGACAAATAAAATAGACAGAAAGAAAAAAAGGACCATACATAGCATTAGTCTGAAACACTATTACAACAATTCTTAGAAATGATGGAGGAT
>JAPQRP010050646.1:0-10007 GCA_037367295.1 Apogon hyalosoma
TCAGACCCAAGCAGAGCATTTACAGTTTATGTAGACCACAGGGGAATGTTTTAAAATGCATAATTCCATTTAAAAAAGCAAAATATCACTCCTTTAAAACAAATAAACTTGTTCTGGTAATATTACTATCCATAATAAATTCCTCTTTCGCTCTTAAAGAAACCTCCTGGTGTGAATGTACTGTTTTGTTCATCTTTTTGCATGTGTGTTTACAGGAGGTGACAAAGGAGAGTGTTTCTTATCCCATGTCTAACCTTAAAGGGCTGATAACTGAGGGCTCCAACCTACTGCTGATGCGTCTGATGGCTTTGAGGACAAAAATGCCAGAACACATGAGCTTCATCTCCATCAACCAGGATTTAAACATCATCTCCACCACCTTTGTACTTAATTACAACTGTCTAAAACCTCTTGGTGTTGTTTCAAATCATGTTTGTTTAGTGAAACGCGTTGACCTGACTCTGCTTCCAGGGTGAGCTGGGTATGAAGCAGCTGGAGGTTGGTGCTGAGAGTGTGGAGGCGTTCGGGTTGGAGAGGATTCTTCACTCTGTGGTGGACAGTCCCACTACCTGGCACTGCTACTTCTTGTCTGATGGGTAAGATTAGTTCCTACACTTATGCTGACCCTAATATTCCACTGATTTTATTTGTACACATTCAGTGTAATGTATATTGGACTTGTAACCATAGTAGCTAATTTGCAGACCTTGTCCCTGGTTTTGTTTTTTTAAGATACAACACTAAAACAAACCAAAACTAACAGTGTCACAGAACAAGATTAAAATCAACAGAGTAAACATTTGATGAAATACACACACAGTGACACAGATCATTTAACAGTCCAACACCAGTGCAAACAAAGAAATCAAATATAACTAATACAAAAACCAACTGAACATCAAGACCTTAACAGTGGTTTAGATCAGTGCTGGATGGGATTTATTGTTCACATGTTGTTGTCTGAGCCACAGTTTTGCCTTATTGGTTTCTCAACCTCCTCCATTTACTATTTTATTAACCCTATAATACCAAACATATCAGATTTTATACATGAGTTTTGAAACCCTCTACATGATCAGTGTGATATTTTTTGTCTTGACAAACCTGAATACAATTAAATACATGCAATACATGGATAATCCACCAGGGGGGAGGAATTCATTCACCAGAGGCCTTTTCCACTCACACTTCAAGACTGTCATTAATGAGGAAGGAGGCAGAACTTTGACAATTTTGAAAAGGAATTAGCAATTTGTTAGACAGATTTGTGTTATATCCTGAGACCCAGAAAAGTACAAGTTTTGGCTTTTTTATATTAAATAATTGCCTTTATTGGACACAGCACGATGCAACAGTTTTTTCAGACACGTTTTAAAATTTTTCATGGAATGTCCTTTGCAGTGGACAGTATTTATTTATTTATTTTCAATAAAGCTGCCAAACTCTTGTCCCCTACAGGGGACAAAAATGCATTGCTGGGTCTCAGGATGATATCATGTTTTTGTTTGTTCAAAAATAATTTGTGCATTGAGATCCAATGTATCAAATATGATACAGAATTGAAACTCATACATGGAAATTGCTGTTTGAAAATTTTTTTTTTTTTTTTTTTGTTCAGAAGGACCAAGAAAGGCTCCAATTTCAAAGAATTGAAATTTTCTGCCGGTAATTTAATGAGTCAGGCTTTACAGGGTTAAACATAGCTGTTTTTTAATCACTCAATACAGTAAGTCAGACAAAATTGAATTCCTTTTCATTGATACACTGCTCCAACCAGGGACCTTTCTGTGTGGAGTTTGCATGTTCTCCCCTTGTTTGCGTGGGTTCTCTCCAAGTAATCTGGCTTCCTCCCACCATCCAAAGACATGGCCTGATAGGTTAATTGGTCAACCTAAAATTGTCCATAGGTGTGAATGTGAGAGTGATTGGTTGTTTGTCTTTATGTCAGCCCTACGATGAACTGGTGACTCATCCAAGGTGTACCCTGCCTTCGCCCATAGGTAGCAGGGATAAGCTCCAGCACCCCCCGCAGCCCTAGTGAGGATAAAGCGGGTCGAGAAGATGAATGAATGAATGATATATTGCTTTAAAGAAAATAACAAGCAACAACAGTTATGACTTTACTCATGTCTAAACAGTTTTATTCTGATTATTCTTAGCATTAAGAACCTATTGGATCACTTTACTTATTAGGGTTGGACAATATGGCCAAGATATTAAAACTCAGTTTATTTCATTGTAATGGAAGATTTATGATCATAATTTATTCAAAACAAAACTGACTCAAAAGTTTTTTTTTTTTACTAAACCTCTGTGCTGTATGTGACTGAAAATGTATTGACATTAATTACGAAGGCTGTATTTAGAGCAAGAAACATCTCCAGAGGAATCATGCTGTTATGTTGGTCTTTTTAAATAGTTCTGAGAAACATCTTGCACATCTTTCTAATTTGATGTTCTGTTAATTATTTGTTGAATAAAGCTTTCAGCATCTTATCTGACAGAGAAACTTAACTTCAGTTCTTTTTCTTTCCATTTTGTTCCGAGTAGGCACTTGGTGAGCAGAGTGCAGCTGGGATCACCTACGACCATGAGGCTTCTGCAGCTGCCATCAAAGCAAGAGAGAGGTAACCATATCCACCCCTTACACATTACATTCTCTCATGTGTTGACTCTCATGTTGTTTGTGTGTGTTTGTGGATGGTAGAGTTTGACAAGATCCCCCTGGCATGGGAAGAGGACATGCAGATGCGCTCCAAGTTCCTGGACAGAAAGGTGAATAATAATTTATCTGATCTATATTTGACTTATTGACTGAAAATGCTTGAACAATGATGTTTATTTTTTCTATCTAACACACATGACATAATATGAATATGTGCATTTCTATGTGTCAGGAGGAGCTAAAGGCAGACCATGCCTCTTATCTGAGACAGCATCCAGAGATCCGCACTCTGATATCTGACTTCTTGCAGTTCTTGCTTCTGAGAAAACCGGATGATGTTTTCCAGTTTGCCCAAGAGTATTTCCTCCCATTTGCCTCCTGTCATCCTCCAGAACTTATCCTCAAAGCCTCATCAGTGTGAATACAGAACAATCTGGTATTTTTATGATGCTTTTTAACATGCTTCTTTCATACCTATACCTGAGTGACAGATGACCAATGGTATAAAGAGTACATTATGAATGACTTTACATGTACCTGAGCTGTGTGATCTCACCAAAAATGATACAAATAAAGTTTGTTTGAGGCACAGTGTTTGTTGTAATTTAATTTTGTGATGCTTTACATTATTTAATTAGAAATGAAGGAATAGATTCAAGATTCAAGAAGTTTACTGTCATATACACAGCAGTACTGAACAATGAAATAATTACTTTGCGAGTTTCCTTCACACAACTAAGGTAAACAATTAAACTAAGCTATGATGAAATGAAGGAAATAAACTGTACAATTAAAACAATTTAAACTAAAGGAAATAAACTGTTCACTAAGCAAGGAAAAATAAATAGGCAGAATAAAATAATATGAGTACTCTGCGCAAAGAGTAAGAGTACCAAGGTGTGAAAAAAATACCCCAGAATAGAAACACCTTGATCCTTCCAAGTAAAAGTCCTGCCTTCAACTTGTCAGTATAGAAGTATTATCATCAAAATGTACTGAAGAGGGCTAGCCAAAAATACTGGCAGAAATAATATATGTAGTTGCAGAAAAAATTACTAGACCATCAAAAGTCATCAAAAACAATGGTTATGCAATCCAGTGCTAACTCCTGTGTGTATCATGTGACTGAAACAGACAGAAAAGAAACATGGAATGAATAAAAGCACTGTTTTTGTCAGTACAAGTACAAGGGGTGGTCTGATATTTTTTTCCGTGACTGTAGTTTCTGATTGTGTGATTTAGAGCCTTTTTTAAATTTAGTTTGATTTATTGTTGGAAAAGTCAGTGTAAAATAAACTAAATGAGTGCACTGGAGTATCACATGTACAGTGAATTTTTGCTCCTTTCAAAGTGTTGCATCTTTATCTTGTAATACTAATGCGTACATACGTGTGCATCGTTAAACATTTTATTTAATCAGCATAGAGGCAACTTTAGATACTTTATGTACTACTGCGTGGATAAGAAGAAAAGGTCAAATTAATGTAGAATGTGTAAGTATGAAACAGCATAAGCATGGGGGAAAAAAAAGTCAATATTGTGTTACAGTATTTGAGTAAATGTGCCCAACATGAGAGTCCTTTAACTATAGCCTATTACCTGAGGTTAACTTCAAATAAAAGTTTGTCTGCACATTCATCTTTACCTTTGCTTTTGATGGAGTTTTTATTTGGAAGACTTTGTCAAAACTTTTATTTTGAAGGTTTTTAAGCATAGCTTTTAGTATGGGCGTTTTAACAAAGCTTTTAATTTGAAGGTTTGGCGGGAGCTTTTATTTTAAACGTTTTGAAAACATTTGTATTTTGAAGAATTTGTGAAAAAGGCGTTTGACTAAGCTTTTATTTTGAAAGCTACTAAAAGCTTTTACTGTGAAGGTTTTCAGCGGAAGCGAAAACAAAACAAGAAAACACCGAACTTTTCTTCTAAAGTGAAACTAAAGTGGAAGCGGAGACACGTCAGTTAGAGCAACTAACCAAACGTCGTATTTTTCCATCACTTTCGTTATTGATTTCGTGTTTATCTGAACTAAAAAAAAAAACAAAAACACGTATTTTCGTCGCTTTCGTAAGTTTGTATTTAAAGTGACCGGAGGATATTAACGGTAAGTTTAAACGTCGTAAACTTTTTAACTAATAGCTCATGATGACTTACCTGACAAGAGGCGCTAACCTAGTTGTTTAGCTAGGTAGTTATTGTTTACGTTAATTTAAGGCTGTTGACTGTCATCTTATGCAGATGTAACTTTGTAAAACAGGGCTGAAAAGTTAAATTTTCCCTTTTCTTAAGTGAAAAGTCCCTACAGTAGATACTTAGGAAGTTCATTCGTTCCTGAAAACTAGCTTAAAATTAGCTTAAATGTGTTTTTAAGGGTTCACGCTCTTGGCTAAAGTTTAGCTAGCTAGGTTAAGATGAGGGAGAATGTTATTTGTATACACTTTACTTTTACTCTAATATTTCAGTTATTTGGTACTTTAACATATAACATGACATGTAAATGCTGTATGCTTACTGTATTTCATGGATCTGCCAGCTTTACCTTTAAGATTACTTTTTCTAGTTTAGATTTGGTTTCCTTATTTACAGATCCTCTTCCTGTGCAGGTAAAACCATGTATCTCCAAAACCTGTTATTTGTGATAATCTAACACTTATATGCTAGACTGAGAAAACTGTCCTCCTTTTTAAGCAAAATACTCTTTTTAAAAACCCTCTCTGGATAATGTTTAGTCACAAAGCTCAGGGAAAGTTGACTTTTTAGACATACAAGATCCTCACAGACATGTAAACATTTGGTCTTATAGAAATATTCTCTCACAATCCATAAAACCAGACGTTTTTCACAAATAGAAGTAATATCCAGGGTTCCCGGGGCAGTCTTAAAAAGTCTTAAAAGTCTTGAATTTACAAATCTGCATTTAATACTTTAAAGAAGGCTTTAAAAGGTATTTCTTTTGATATGGTAGGTTTTAAATTAGGTGGTCATGAACTTGTTTCCTGTGTTGTGTTTAAGCCGCAAAGAAAGTAATGTCAGTCTACTCAGTTCCACCTGTTCCAACCTGACAATTTATATTGAAATTAGGAACCAATAATCACTAACTTTGCAGCCCCCAGTGAGAAGTGTCTTGGAACTGTGGGAATCAAGGCGTTAAATAAATACATTTTCCTAAATTCTAGGAGTCACTCATTTTTACCAGTATGGCTGTGAAATGGGCATTAAGTGCTGTTCTAAGTCGTCTTAAAAAGTCTTAAATTTAACTTATAGAAACCTGTAGGAACCGTGAATATCTGTGTTCATGTAAACCCTCTTTTAAGTTATTTCTCTAGTATAGATACAGAAATCTGAGTGTCATATCATTATTCTTGATATGTGTAATAATGTTGTTTTTCTTACGGTACACCATCATTTTATGTCTTATTGTTTTTGTCTTGTGTCTTCAGTCTGTAGTGTTCCGCACTGTGATGGACAGGTTCAAACTGACCCGCATCGATGAGGAGCTGGAGTCGTCCGAGGTGGCAGCTCTTCGCTTTTTGTGTCGTGATGTTGTCAACAGGAAGCGACTGGAAGACGTGAGCCCGTCATCTTTATATTTTTGTCATTAAACAGGTGTTAGGCAGTGACACTCATGTTCAATTTTAGGTCACTTCAGTTTTATTTTGTCATTATCAGCATTTTAAGAAAGAAATAAACATAAAATGAACAGAAATGTATACATCTAAGTAATACAACTAACTAGGGTTGCAAAGATAAATCATTTAGTCATTGACTATTTAATGAATCCATAAACTAAAGATATTAGCCCTATCTTAGATGAGCACTTGATTTTTTTTTTTTTTTTTTTTTTTTAAATCAACTCACAATGTTTTATACTTTTTTTTTAAATACCTTTGACAAGTGTGGCATACACTACTGTTTCAGTCTATAAATTATTTTGATAATTGATTCATGGAAAATATTCTGATCTCAGCCTCTTAAATAGGAATATTTTCTAGTTTGTTTCCTCCTCTGAGACGTTGAATATCTGTGGGTTTTAGAAAAAACAAAGCATTTGAAGACTTTGTTTTGAGCTTTGGGAAATACTTTGTCACCATTAAGAAAATAACACATAGATGAATCTTTATTTTGTCCAATTTCTGTTGGTTATATTCTGAAATATGTATTATCTATACTAAAACCCCCCCAAATAAAATGATATACTCTGGTGTTTATACCTCAGTTTTATATTTATTAATCATCCTATTTTTAAATATATGTGTTCTAAATAATCACTCTGATTAACATAATGTCATTGTTTCTTTTTGTGGTATTGCGGTAAACAGCTTTTTATGGAAACTGAAAATGAAAGCCAAACTTCAGCAAAGCTTCAGTAACTTTAATCTGTCAACTGTTAAATCTGTGGCAATTTTTCAGCTTGTTTATCTATGTGTTTCTGTGTTTTTTTCTCACAGGTCAGGGATGCAAAAAAGCTGTTCTCAAGACTAGAAGAAAAACGTCTTCTGGAAAATGACATTTTCCTTACCCAGCTGCTCCAAACTATCCATCGGGCTGATCTTCTCTCCTTTTTGGAAACAGACAGCAGACCGCCAGAGGAAACTGACGCAAACCCCATGTTGTCAGACTACAGGTAGCATTGATAAGAAGTTTAATTTGACAAATCAGGCTGCAACTTCTTCCCCAAGTAATCTCTTGACTGTTTTTTGATTATTTGATTAGTTGTTTGATTTGTAAAATAAAACAAAATTATCAGGACGAGATCCTGAAATGTCTCATTTGATATGCAATCCAAATCCAATATTCAGTTTGCTGTTAGAGGAGAAAAGAAACTGATTAAAATTAGAAAAAACAATTGTTCAAAAACATAAAAATTACAGATTTCCTCTGTAAGAATATTCTGTAAGAATAAGAACGCTGAATAAGACTTTACATTGCATTTATTTTGTTCAATAATAAATTAAGCACCAAGTCAAACAAAATGAAGAGAAAATTAATGAATTGAGAATCAAAATTATCCAGAAATAAGGTAAAAAATTAACAGTAAAATAAGCACTACAAATGAGTAAAAAATGTGGCATATTTCTAGCCTGGCCAGCCATCCGCTTTCCTCAGTGTATTCAGTTCTGAGAAAACAGTCTGGAACTGGTCTATTTGCTGTGAATTATGCCTGATCGATTTTATACCGGACCAATCACAAGTCTTGGGGGCAGGTATTTTGTCTCGAGTCAAAATCAGTTCCAAGTCTGCAAATCTGTTTACAACTGTTGTTGGTTGTTTGATTCAAAAATGAGGATTGAATTCCAGATTACACCCTTTAATCTTAAATTTCTCTAACAAAAGCGTCACATCCGTCTTGTCTGTGATTGGTTTACTTGGCGCCTGTTAGTCCCGCCTTCATATTTGGATTGAAGCCCCTTGATTCCAGACAGATTTCTTATTGAGAAAGACAGATGGCTGGCCAGGCTAGCATATTACAAACGAATTATAAAATCAACACAAAGTAAGCAATTAATAAAAAAATAAAGGCAAAATAAAATAATATGAGTACTCTGCGCAAAGAGTAAGAGTACCAAGGTGTGAAAAAAATACCCCAGAATAGAAACACCTTGATCCTTCCAAGTAAAAGTCCTGCCTTCAACTTGTCAGTATAGAAGTATTATCATCAAAATGTACTGAAGAGGGCTAGCCAAAAATACTGGCAGAAATAATATATGTAGTTGCAGAAAAAATTACTAGACCATCAAAAGTCATCAAAAACAATGGTTATGCAATCCAGTGCTAACTCCTGTGTGTATCATGTGACTGAAACAGACAGAAAAGAAACATGGAATGAATAAAAGCACTGTTTTTGTCAGTACAAGTACAAGGGGTGGTCTGATATTTTTTTCCGTGACTGTAGTTTCTGATTGTGTGATTTAGAGCCTTTTTTAAATTTAGTTTGATTTATTGTTGGAAAAGTCAGTGTAAAATAAACTAAATGAGTGCACTGGAGTATCACATGTACAGTGAATTTTTGCTCCTTTCAAAGTGTTGCATCTTTATCTTGTAATACTAATGCGTACATACGTGTGCATCGTTAAACATTTTATTTAATCAGCATAGAGGCAACTTTAGATACTTTATGTACTACTGCGTGGATAAAAAAACAATAGAAGCATGTGATCTGACCTTTTTGGTGAAAGATTAAATGATTATCAATTCAGTTGGAGATTAATTTGGTATTTGACCAGTTAAATCTCTAATTAGTTGATGAAGTAGCCTAATTGTTGCAGTTCAAAGTGATAAAACTATTGTGTAAAATACTGTACACCCCCCCCACCCCACACACACACACACACACACACACACACAAAAAACGTGTGGTGGTTTTGTAGTTTTTGTCATTTCTTTGTCTTTTCTTCTCTTCCTTTTGTCTAAGTTTTCTGATCTCTCTGTCAGGGTTACACTATACAAAATACATGAGGACATGACTCAGGAAAACCTGGACAAGATGAAGTTTCTACTGAACGACAAGCTTGGCAGAAGACAGACTGAGATGTGCAATGTGAGAACAAAACCCCACATTTCCATAACAAATAATGATGTGTGTAGTAGCTTTCACCTGTTTGGTCACTGGTCCACTCAGCAGGTTTGAGAATGTGATGTTTCTCTCAGTTGAAATTAGATTCTGGTTGGGTTTAGCTGCAGTTAGATAGATGGACAGTGATATGCATTTACATGGATACAGAATATAAGTCATCCGTGACATATTTTGACAAAATTTCACAAGAAAACTAGACAAGTCTCAAATTTCAGTAAAATTATCAAAAATTTTAGAAATGTCTTAGAATTTTTCGTTTTTAAAATTCTTTCTTTTCAATGTCTAATAAAGTGTGAAATTCAGCCTATCATGAAGGTAGGTTTCAAAGTCACATGTTTCATTTTTCATTATATTAAATTAGGAACAGTTACATGCCTGTTCTGCTCTTGCATCAGATTCTGTCAGTTTCAACAGTTTTTTTTTTTATGATTCCATGAAGTTCTTCTGAGGTATTTTTGACAGAGACCATTATAGTCAATTTTTGGAACATATTCTGTTTACACCACCTCTGAACCTGACAGGAAATGCCTTCCTTCTGTCTTATTTTATGGTTCAGGTGAACACAGCTGATATAGTAATAAGAATGGGGAGGTGTTATTGCTGTGGTTCCCAACCTTTTTTGGCTCATGACCTCATTTTAACATCACAAACAGACATTCAAAACGTAGACTTTTTTTTTGCTAAAATTGATGTTTTTTTGATCATGTAATAGTTTGCTGTACTATGTTGCAAATAAATGTTAATTTTAGATGACATTTAGTCTATATAATG
>JAPQRP010050647.1:0-10005 GCA_037367295.1 Apogon hyalosoma
TTGAACTGACGCTCTGAAACCTGTAATATTTGACTTTTATTATGGTTTACAGTTCCATTTCTCTTCGTGTTTTCAGATTTTCCAGTCTCCTTAACATGGACCGGGTCTGGACTTGGACGGACCTGGTCCTGGACCAGGACCGACCGGGATTCACCTTAAAGGTAAATGTGGAGACATCTGTGTAATCAAACTCCACACGCACGTGCGCACATTAAAGCGAAATTTGACAAAATATCTGCAAATCCTCATTAGAAAAGAACATGTTATGATCTGCATGAGAACAGAGTCACAATTTGACAAATTAAATAAGAAACGCACAAAATAACAACCTGGTTCACATATGATCTAAAAATGAGCAGGAATTTCCCAAAAAAGTCACATATGAGTCTTTTTTTTTTCATTTAAAATTAGCTATTTTTTGTGAGGTTTTAATGCTTTTTCTTAACATGTGGCTGTATAAACACTAAGTTTAAAGTGTTAATGGAATAAATGAACATAAATAAAATGTACTAGTATGTTCTGACACCTTCTGATGTGAATAAATTGATAATGAGAAGTGGAATGTTGGAACTCTGATCAGTGTCAGGTGAGAACACAGGCCGGGGTGTGAAATGTATGAAATGTTGGGTTTGTGTTTATTTTATCAGGGGAAAAATACTTTGGATTAGATTTGTTTTTTTAAAAAAAAAGACAAAACTTTTACAATAGAAATGAGGTTTTTATTCCATTTAATAATAATTCTAATAAATTTTGTAATGAACCTAAATGGTTTTTTTTCTCACTGTAAATGTCAATTTAATGTAAATCAGACTCAGATTTACAGTAATTCTTCATTCAAGCAACAAAAATAACATGTTACTCAAACTCTGGACATAAATGAATGAACATGAACATTTTACCGCTGCAAGATTCTGAAGTATCTATAAACAGATGGAAATAACACTCACAAGCCTTTATGACTAAAATACCATAATTCCACTAATAAACAGGTGTTTATGGATGTAAATGAACAAAGGATCACGTTATATTGGGAAAAATATAGAATTTTGAGTAAAGAGCCAAAATTCTTCCCTATGGAGCCCAGGAAGGGACATGAAGAAAAAAAATTGCATTATTATGCAAAAGTATTGCATTAAAAAGCAATAACAACACAACTATACAACTTCTCAACAGCCACTCACGCACACGGAAACCAATATATTAGGGAAAAGACTTAATTATGCGGTTACAGCGGACAAAATTCCATACGAGGATTTCATTTTAGTGATAGAGTTGGCATGTTAATCCATACACGACCAGGGAGAGAAAGCACAGCTACTTAATGAAGTAGCAGGAATACTTAAGGCAGCAAAACTACCACCCAGCAACATCACCAAGGAGAGAGGAGCCATACACACACTAGCTGAACAGGACGACGTCATCTTACCAGCCGATAAAGGATGCACCACAGTAGTAATGGATAAGGACAGTTTTAGTGACAAAATGAACGACTTACTGAAGGACAATAACACATATGAAATATTAAAAAAGGACCCAACAGACAACATGAAGAAAACACTCAAAGGATTACTGAAGCCACTGCTGGACAAAAACAAGATAACTGAAGAGTCACACAGACACTTGGTACCTACAGCCACCAGCACACCCACAATTCACAAATCAGATACAGCACTCCGTCCCATTGTGGACAGCATCGGCTCAGTAACATACAACCTGTCAAAGTCACTTGGAGAAATCATCAAACCACTTCTTGGACTAACAAAACAGCACTGCAAAAACTCCAAGCAATTGGCACAGGAACTCACACATTAATGTACAGCCAGACAAAATGCTCATATCACACAATGTAGTATCCCTGTTCACAAAAACCCCAGCTGAAGTCACACTGAACATAGTAGAAAACAGACTCAAAAAGGACAAATCACTCCACCAAAGAACCAAACTGGCACAGAATGACATCATGCAACTGCTGCAATTTGTGGCCACATCAACATACTTTTAATACCGGACAACAATTTACAAACCGAAAGAAGGCTTCCCCATGGGAAACCCACTATCGGCCATTATGAGTGGAGTTTTTATGGAAGATCTGGAGCAAAGGGCAATAACCACAGCACCAAAGGACTGTCAAATCACGCTCTGGAAAAAGTATGTGGATGACATTCTAGAAAACATAAAAACAAGACACACCAAACCGCTCACAGACCACCTTAACAGCATGGACAGTACTGGAAACATCAAATTCACATGAGGAGGAGACAACACCATAGCATTCCTGGACTTAAAACTTACCCATAAAGAAGACGGCAGCATACACATTAAAATACATCCCAAACCGACCCACACAGATCAATATCTAATTTGGATATGTGAACATCCCACAGCACACAAACTGTCAAGGATACTTTACGTCAGGGCCAACATTGTCACAGACACACAGGACAGAGAGGAAGAGGCACATACAATACACGCTCAATGCCAATATCCGCAGTGGAAAAGGGGAAAAGGCAGGCACAAAAAGAAAGTTACAGGACACAAACCCACCCACCATGGTTACTCTGCCATATGTTCAGGAGGGTCACAGAACGTATTCAGAGGGCCATAAAAAATATAACATTAATACACTGGTCAAAACACATTCAAAACTATGACAACTACTGGTCAAACCCAAAGATAAAATACACCAAGAACAGAAATGTAACATCATATATGAAATTCCAAAACAGGGAGACCATTTGGAATATGAATAAAAGAACACCAGACAGAATGTGAGAAACAGCACACAGACAAACAAGAGCAGCAAAAGAACAAGCACACTAAGAGAACCTCCAATCAGCCACATCTGACCACTGCAAGAGAGAAAATCACACCATGGACTGGAATAATGCCAGGGTCATCTGAGCTGAAGGCAACAAGTGCCATCGCTAGATCAAAGAGGCCGTTGAGATATGAAAACACACACCAAGGACAATGAACAGGGACGACGGCGCATACACACCATCACACACCTGAGATGCGGTCCTGGAGAAAAGGTCAGACAGCAGGGGGCGTAAACTCTCCCTGGTGTCTGACCAGTCCTCCTGAGCAGCCAGTAAGACACTTCACAGCAACATTGTGACATTTCTGATGAAGGCTACCGGAAGTGGCTGAAACTAGTCAAGCAGGTAAACAAATGACTACCCCTGCCTGATAAATGAATAACTATACAACACATCTACACACAGACACAGGATCCCAGATAAATGAGTCCAAATCCTCCAAACAATGGTTCAGTGATTATGGTTTTGAAGGTGTGGATGTGGATCAGTTTGTCAGAGGAGACTCTGTAGAAGGACACAGATCCAGCAGGACAGTCCACATACACTGATACTGTACCAGAGGAGGAGGAGGAGGAGGAGGAGGGCGGATGAGGGAGGTCTGTATGTTTGCTATTATTCCAGACCCTGTATCCACCTTTAAAACACTTCAGACTCCAGACTGATAATTTCCTCCAAACCCACGGTCACCACTGCCTCCTTTCCTTCTGATTCCTCTTTCCCCTTTTCTCCAAACAGGTTCCAGGGCTGGTTCGGAGCCAGTGCCTGATTTAGCAGTGGTTCTTTGTTTTTCCTGAGCTATCTGGACCTGACCATGTGACCACAGAAGCCCCTCCCCTCCTCTGGTTCAACCTCTGTGTGTGTAAACCTCAGTCCCAGACCATCTGGAACCACAGTGAAGGTAAGAACTGAAGGGTTTCCTTCTCCTTTCTCCTCTGAACATGGATCTGAGCCTGTTTGGTCCATTATCAGTAAATGGAAAACACATGAACTGTCTGGAATCCTTCAGGTGTTCAAGTGTTTATCAGGATGTCACTTCAAACATGGGTTTGACTATTTCACAGCAGGATCTTCTATTTTTATCTGTCATTGTTTTATGACTTTTAAACCATGTATTTGATCATCATCCATCTGTTGAACACTATGCATCTGCTATATATGGTGATAACCTGGTGGTCTGTTCTGTCACTTTGTTCTTTTTACACAGAAAACATTTGTTACTCGGGTCAACATCAATTCTGACACTGAGATTCACATGTCAGTGAAACTATAAACTGCTGATAAATGTCTGTGAACTGGTTTAGATCAGCCCTGAGTGGAAAGAGTCATGACATCAACTTTATTATGATATGGGATTATATCCATAAAATGATTGATTGATAAAGTCTTTAATTATTATTCAAAGTATCAGTCTTATTGCACTGTAAGGTCAACAAACTTGATCTTTGACCTTCAGTTACTACAGTGATATTTTTGTGTCCAAACATGAACTATTGTGCGATAATGTGATTCTGAAGTGAATGATGGAGGATTGATGGAAGGATGTGATCTGCTTTAAGAACTTCTAATGAAAGGACAAAGTCTGAATTACATCAAATCACAGTAGAAAAACTGATTCCATGCACTGTGTGATCTGTCTGCATGTCACATGACTCACTTTATAGAACAGATCATTAATTAACCTTCAAATACAGCAGCATTTCTTCATGTGTTCAAAGTGACCTCAAACATATTGTCAAATATTAATTTAATATCATGTTTGTTTTTTGGTTTTTTACTGCTGTTCAAAGTCCACTTTTATTCCCATCTATTATTGTGGTTCTTACTGTTCAAATGTTACTAATACAGGGTCATAAAATATGGCGTTGGAACCAGATCCTGTTAATATTATCTGATGATCTTTGACTTTATGACCCATCAGCTTCTGCTAAAGTCCATGTTTATAGTTTTGAGTGGATTTAATGGTATTAAAACAGAGCCTGAAAACACTCGACACATTTACAAAATCAATCAGATTCAAAACTTTAACTCAGAGGAACAGAATGAAAAACTACCAGGTCTGGATTTAAGTATTTTAATCAAATCCAATTTGATTTATATAGAAACACATGAGAGCAAAAGTATCTGATGACACTTTACAGATAGAGGAGGAATAAAGCAGACTCTGAAAGCAATGCACACAGCAACAGAAGATAAAGGGTTAAAGAGAGAGATTTTTATTATTTTTCAAAACTCTTTATTTATGCAGTAAACAAACTAAACATTCCACAATCTAAATGAAATAACATATGATCCATCAACTTCAGACAAAAAAAGTTTTTTCTTGTGAGGACTAAGCCAAAGGGGAGTTCCTTTTCTTTGATAAACTAAGAACATGATTATAGCACCAAATGATCTCAAACATTTCCAGATCATCCATCATTTGATAATACCTATAATCAATATTCAGCTGAGTTTTAATCATGTTGATCAACATGGTTTTAATATCATAATCCAACGTTTCCTCTTTTTTCTGTTTACTATTTAACTCCACAACTTCAGACCTAGGAAAGTGAAAACTAAACAAAAAAAAACAAAACAGTTTATTTCTTTAGATTTTAATAATAATGTGTTAAAACTTCTCTGTAAAGGAACAGTTCCCCTAAAGCCTATAACCAGTAACATGTGATTGTTTTTCTGGATGATAATGACTGTACAGATGAACCCTTGTGCAATCCTGTACATTTACTGCCCTCTGGAGACCCTCCAACTAAACATGTACATGAAAAATAACTGATGACTTCCTCAGTTGTCGTCTACAGATAACAGTCCAACACAACAGGACACTAACACTTCCTGCAAAACCTTTCAACATAAAAGTAGACTGAGCGGCTGTTTTTCATGTAAAGGATGAATCAGTGTGGATTCAGGTCTGGACTGATGGTTTGTGTTCTGATGTGGATTCAGCAGAATGGATCAAAGTGAGGACAGAGAGGAGGGAGCCCCTCCCTGGAAGACCACCCACAGACCCCCCACAGGACCTGGACTAGGACCTGGACTTGGCCCTGGACCAGACTCTGCCGGACCCAGTCGTAGGCCTGTTAAGGAACTCATGTTGACATTTGAAGGTGGTGGGTCTACAGATGGGTGTTGGTCTACGGGTCAGAGGTGACTTTATCTTCCACATGTTTCTTTCATTGCCTTGAAATATTTTACATGTTTTCAGTTTTACTGATTCTTGCGATCAGTCATCTCCACATTTTGTGTGGACAGCTCTTCTCATGCCCACTTTCTCCTCTGACATATATTCAAAATAACCCCAATTTTGTGGATACAGTCCATGTTAAGTCTTTTTCTCTCTATAGATGCTCACTATAATGAAAAAGCTTAATGTTGCTTAATGCCGAAATCAGCAATGGAGAGGAAAATGCTTAATGTGCATAGCACCCATAAAATTGGGGTTATCGTTTAGATTTTTGGAGAGGTGAAAGTGGGCATGAGTAGAGATGTCCGCATGTTTCTGAGCCTCAGTAAGTGAACGTCAGTATCAGAACAGCACTGAGTGACCCTCGGTGGATGAACGTACAAGGTGCAGATAAATGACTCATAGAGCTCAGGCTGAGTTTAGGTCTGAGGGTCCACTGATCTGTTTCAGCTTTTTAATATTTGATTTTATTTACTGAGCATCAATGTTACATGGTGAATATATCCACATGGTACGTAGTGTTCATGTAACAATCACAAAAGTTCCTTCAAACAATGCTCATCCCTTATTTTCTTTTTTCTTCCCATAATTCACCCTCTACCCCCACCTTTCCAAGAACATACAGGACACCAACTCCCAGACAGAGAAGAAAAAATAATAAATTAAAATAAAACATACATAGGTTCACCACTGTTTTAGCTGTACAGTATACATTATGATTTACATGGACAATAATTTAAGTACAAATGTCAGAGGACTGCTAAGTAAGCACGGTTTTAAGTTTACTCAAATATGTCAACACTGGATCCCACAAGGGGTGTGACAAGACACTCGGCTCACGAGACGAGACACAATATTGGGTTCACGAGATTTTCACATTACTTTCAAGAAAAATAAAATGACAATTTATGATTGGACAAACAGATGTTTTATATATGAGATGTTTGATATATTTAACTCACTTCCATCGATGAATAAGCATGAGCTTTTGGTGGTTGATTTCTTTCCACAAATAAAATAAATGTTTAGGAAATGTATAAACAATAATAAAAAATACTAAATAAAATTTCTTTTGTTAAAGTGCAAACAGTATATTGAAAACTGTAACCAAAATACTACTGTCACTACAGAGTGCAAAAACGTACAAACAGAGATTGGTCCTTGTTTTTCAAGCATGATACAGACATGCTACAACTACACTGCCTAGCCTAAGCTACAGCCATGTTCTTTTTCAAGAATATGAGCATGGCTACGTTCTCTGGTAGCGGTTGAGACCTTTGGGCATTAACTATGTCTCCTGCTGTTGAGAATACACGCTCACTCAGAACAGCGGTAGCAGGAACACAAAGGTATGCTTTGGCAAGATGGGAGAGCAAAGGATATTTTGAGCAGTTTTCTTGCCACCACTTCAGAGGGCAGCTACTGAGAGGGATGGAGGCCTATCTTTTGTAGTTTTCAATTTCACTCTCAGCCTGTCCTAATCTGTTGGAATGATCAGCCTCAGTAGGGAAAGAGTTCCCTAGCAGGTCCTCAAGTGCTGTCTTTTTGGGAGCAGGTTCTGTTCGAGCTCCGCTCTCACAGCCTCCTCCCTTTCATGCATTGGACAGTAAGCTGCAGTTGCTGCTTCTTCACCCCTCTCCTCAGTTGAGGTCTTTAAACAGATGAAACACTGGTGTTAAATTTAATAAGCTTAACCCCCATCTCCCTCTCCACACACACACACACACACAGCCAGAGAAAGATGTTACCATGTTTCTAACATACACTGCATGAATCCATAAAATATTCAGTGATTAATGGGAACGAGTAGAGTGATTACACACATGCACAAAAGACGGAAAACTATTTAAAAGGATACATACCTGGTTTTGCTGCAACTGTTTTGCCTTGTTCTGTACCTTCAGGAAGATGGCCTCATACTCGTCATGGTCAAGCTGAGGTAGAGTTCTGAACCTTGGGTCTAGGGCTGTGCGCTCCAGCAGATGGCAGTATGCATCCCTGCTGTACCGATCTGCAATATTACTGAGGATTGCAGCCTCTGTGCTAACCACGGTGGTAGAATTGCAATCATCTGGTGTCATGCTCTGCTCAGTCATGCTCTTCAGTGGCACAATAAGTTATACTGTGGGACTTTTCGCCTCACACAACACTGGTGGCTGTCTTCAAAGGATGCAGCAGCTTCACTAGGTCTTCAGCATCTCTGATATCACAGCTATCAAATGTATCAATGTTTCTGGCATTTTGTCTAATCCCAGGAGTGCTAAGGGATGCTGCTATGGCAGCGTGCTGCTCAAGGTAACTTGACAGCATATCCAATGTGCTGTTCCATCGTGTTGTAATGTCAATAATTAACTTGTGTGATTGCAGTTGCAGCTGCATCTGTTTGGACACCAACGCTGCGGTAGTGGTTGAACTCGAATGAAAAAAAGCAGCAACACCTCTCACCCACCCGGGCAAACAAGTGATGCGTGGGACACCAAGGCCAGCTTGAGTGACAAGGTTTATGGTGTGCGCAAAGCACTTTGAATGGCCCTAGTCCTGCCTTGTGCACGGCAACTTCCATGTTGCGCGCATTGTCAGTGACCATAACGATGCCATGGTTTGGGTCTTTCAAACTCCCAGTCTGCCACAGCTGCTTGTAAAACGTCACCTGTTTTTCCCCTGTGTGAGACTTGAAAAGCAGACATGTCTGCAGTACAAAACTAGTCATTTTCCAGTCATGGCTAATTGTGTGTGCTGTGATTGGGCTATAGCTTTGCATGGCTCTCCATATCCAGCCATCTGTCGTTATGGTGATGCTTTCTGCATCTGTCAGGATCTGCAAAACCGTGGCTTTCGCCTCTTTATAAAGGTTTGGGACCACTGTGTGAGTGAAATGCACGCATGATGGGATGGTTTACTTCAGTTCCAATGTGTGGGGAGTCGCCGAAATCCCTGATTTTCTACCACAGAAAGTGGCCTCATATCAGCGGCAATGAAAATGCTGATGTATGTAGTTATTGCCTTAGCTGTGGCGTTTAACTCTGAGAGTTGAGGTGCAGAGGCATCAGACAGTGTTGACTGACCTTTTGGCGGTTTTAACACAGGTGGACTGGTCTTTAGCAGCAAGTTGTGGTGGTTCTGCATATGTCTTAGCATTGTGTTGGATGTGGTGTAAGGTATTATTCTTTTACAGTGCTTGCAAATTGTTTGTGTCTTGTCTGTCACTTGTTTGCCATTCATTGTTTCCACAGGAAACTCAAAATGCTGCCACACAAATGATTTAAAAGTAGTGGGGGCATCCTCCATGCTCATATCAGGCTCATTCGCAGACATCATTTTCACTGCTCGACAGTGTAGGCTGCTGCTTCTGCTCTGAGTCCTTCTTGTCAAGTTTCTGACAGACCAGATGTAGCAAGGGCGCTTTACTGCCCCCTATAGGATACTGACTTTTCCTCTTAACCCGCGAGACATTACATTTAGACGAGAGATCTCATCACACTCATAGATCCCACACAGAAAAGAATGTATCCCTACATCATCTGAGTGTGTATTTTATTTTCTCTAACTGTATGAATTGCATTAGGTCAGTGGTTTCCAACCTTTTTTGGCTCGCGACCCCATTTTAACATCACAAATTTCTGCCGACCCCAGACATTCAAAACGGAGATATCTTTTTGCTAAAATTAATTTGTTTTTGATCATGTAATAGTTTGCTATACTATGTTGCAAATAAACGTTAATTTTAAACAAAATTTAGGTTATATAATGTATATTATTATGGATGGAGGCAGAAAAGCCAGGTGTAGATTACTGCACACAGGGAGAATTTCATTTTCCTTGGTCAGATTTGTAACTACTCTGGTCTGCTCAAATAGGACTTCACGCTTCTTACTGATGTCCACAGATGTTTATTTCTTATTTACAGGTCGTAGTAGCCATGGAACACTGAAAACTAAAATAATAAACAAATATTGTACATCACACTCACATTTACAACAAGGTTAAACATAAATTACGCATTTC
>JAPQRP010050648.1:0-10005 GCA_037367295.1 Apogon hyalosoma
TGGGTTAATCAAAAAAAAAAAAAAAAAAAAAGCTATTTGTGCTATAGTTTATTCCCTAATCCAATGAGAATCAATAGAATTGATAGGGAATCAAATCGATAAGTGATATGAACAATGGAATCTGAATCGTTAAGTTCTTACTCACATCTCTGTTGGTGAGGTTCCAATATGGCCGCTCTCCGTATGACATCACTTCCCACATGACCACGCCGTAGCTCCACACGTCACTGGAGGAGGAGAACTTCCTGTAGGCGATGGCCTCCGGGGCGGTCCAGCGGATCGGTATTTTCCCACCCTGTTGTGTTAACGAGGAGAGGAAGCATTAGTGTAAAGAAGAGCGAGGCAGATTCAACAGGAAGAAGAAACATTATGGTTAAAGTTCCATTTCATTCAATTTTAATTCTTACAGCACGATATGACAAATCCTCTCAAAGGGTTTTACAACCTTTGCAAATCAGAAAACCCTCTGAACTTAGACCCTTGAATGGAAAATACACCCAAAAGGAGAAAAAAAATGGTTGAAACTTGAAGAAAAGCTACAGAGGAAGGATTATTTTTCAAGGACAGAATAGGCGACGTGTGCACGGAAATGTGGATAAAGTGTGTATAGAAAATGTACAACAAAAAGAATGTATGAAACATAAATGAAGGGATGATGAGAAGGATTTGGGATTTGTTGACCGGCCTTATCCTTTTAGGGCCTTTTCACACCTTAACCCATCCATATGATTTTATTCCTCTATATTTAACCCTTCTGAAGTGATTTAGCACCATTTATAGTAATATTATCCTCTGTGGTTTGCATTTCTTCAGCGTAAATCATGTATTTTCCTATATTTAATTTACTGGTCACATGGGTTGTGACGATGGGTTGTAGAAATCCACTCGATTTTCGCTGGAATGAATCTAAAGATGGCTTTGCAGCACCTGGAGGGTTCAAATTCAAACTGTAGGAACTATTAGGGTCCAAATACACAAAGAAATGAACCACAGACTAAGAAAAGTGGGTTTAAATAAATACGAGCCCTTTAATGAATCTTCTCAAGCTGAATTCATCAGATCATTTGTCTGTTAAAAACTTTGTCGTCTTTTCCGTGTTCTACAGCAGCTCTTTTTTCCTTAATCCACCTTTTTTTGTTCTCGTCTTCTTCCTGTAACTGTTACGGCAGTCCAAAAATATCCACTAAAGTTTTTTTGAGTCCAGAATCAAATGGAGCCACGGTTCAGTTTAATTCATGCTAAAACCACTGACTCTGTTTTGTCAGGGCAGGTTTCAAATGTTAAATGTCAGATTTTAGACCTAATGAGTTGGCCGTAAAAGTGTCTCGCGTCAGGATCCAAGTTAAGGCACGTTCGTCTCATGCAGTTTGGAGATGATTTGTTCAAAAGGAAAAAAAAAAACAAAAACATATGGGTGAAATAAGTGAACCAGATCATTTCCTAAAACATGATTATGTAAAGTCGTGGCTAAAGGTTTTGGCAGTGACACAAATTTGCTTTTTGCAAGGTTTCCACATGTTTCTGAGGTACACTGAACACTAATTATAATCCTTCAAAGCCAAGTTCAAAGACTTGTATCAAATAAATCACATTTATGCAAATGGATAATTTGTGTCACTGCCAAAACTCTACACTTAATTCACAAGAACACAAAGTCACATCTTCAAGTTCCGTGTTGACTAAAGTAAACACTACCTTGAAAATGTACGAGAAGAAGAGGGGGAGAAAGAGGAGGAGGGGGTTGGTTCGTTAAATAAAAGAAGACATTCCATTGGAAGTTCACCCAAATGTGTAGGCAGTGACATAAATGGGAGTTAATGCAGAAAAATACTCCAAGAAAACTGAAGCAGAAAACGTGTCGCCATCAAAACCTAAAAGATTAGTTTGCATATTGAACAGAAAACCTACGGGAGACCACGGACTGACATATGATATCACCGTTAAATCACCAGAAGCGTCTTGTTTATGCCTGCGGTTGAGTTCCAAGATTGGTATAATTAACCCTTTATCGGGCAAGTGCCTATTTTTGGTCATTTCCACATACATCGCAAGACACTGACGGCAACAGTTCCAGTGAAGACAGAAGTCGCTTTTCCATTGACCCTTAAATTGCATGAATATAACTTGCGCATAAAAATTTGCCTAATGGAAAGACCACAATTTTGCCAAAACTCTCGTTTTTCGATGAAAAGTTGTTGCACTTGCAAGAGGTTATAGATAGATAGATAGATAGATAGATAGATAGTCTGTTCCAAGTAAAAACTGAAATTTATCTTTTGTTACACTGTTGTGTTGTTCATCCACTGTGTTGGTTTTTCCTTTAATTTGTCACTTGCATGCCAGCACAATGCAGCCTACAAAAGCAGAGAACTTGAGTAAATGTATACAGTTACAGTCCAGCTGTGGGTAAACACTCCTAAAAGCAGAGCGATAAAGGCACGCGGTGGTTAAACGACTAAACACAGACTGGATAAATATGTGTCGCAGGCCGAGACAAGAATAGACTTGCAAATGTTAGCAAGTATGTGAACTACTTACATTATTCTTGATATAAAACTGACACTTAATTAGGTTGACAAATGGATCCATCACTTCTTAGACAAACAAAGCCGTTCCCACTGGGTTATTTTAAACATCTGAAGGTTACGTTCAAAATGGAGCCCATTATACTGTACGTTCGTGATGACCCGCTAACATGACTCCCCGAACTCTTGATCCCGGTACGTTGAGTTTCTTTACAGTGACTTTGTTGCCAGGTTCCGTACAATAAGCCGCTTTATTTGCATTTTAACACATTTCCAGGCAGTAATGACAACAGTAGTAATCTCCGGCGTTATCGACTATTAATTCAAGATGTGCTGTGATGAAGTCATAGTGTGTGGAGTATCACAATCTGTAATCATTTCCCCTCAAATCACTCTAAGTGATGCGGCATGTAATCACCTTGCTTTCTATAATCTGATCGCCGTGCTTTAACCGACTGGAACAGACGAATGTGTCAAACAGCGATTTCCATCAGCGTGCTGCGAGCTGATAGCATCACACACCCTGTACGGTACTGTTTGTTTTTTTTTTTGTTTTTTTTCTTTTTTTTCCCGTTAAGACTTTGTTATACATTCATCCCAACAGGCTGCAGGTTAACCGTCGGACCGCTGAAACAGTTTTCCTCTGGCTTTTATTCGACTCTGATTGCGTTTGTATCGCTTTAGTCTCAACTTTTACGTCTCTCTTAAAGCCGCTGCCGTTTCATCGTAAAATTTGAAGCCGGGTGAGATATTTGCTCAAACGTAATAATCCGATTACTGTGATGATATTTTGTCAAGTGATTGTACTCTTGGTTCCTTTCGGTACTTTCTGGCAGGTGCTTTGTGGACTCTTCACGGCCGCCGTCGGGCTGAAAGACGAATTACACTTTAACTGACCTTGACGTATAAAATGAGTCTAACTTTCCCCATATTCTGAGTCTAATGCTGCCTTCAGGCGCCATCGGGAAGATGAACCTTTGTAATTGTGAGTTCAAAATTACGAACGCTTTGTGTTCGAGCGTTGACACATAATTTATCGTGATCTGCTCCTTGAATAAAACCGGTTTGAACGAGTTCATTCATCTGCTACTGCACTTTTTTGGTTATCATTACCTCCACCAAGGAGGTTATGTTTGGATCGGGGTTTGTCTGTTTGTTTGTTTGTCTGTTAGCAAGGTAACTCAAAAAGTTATGGAAGGATTTTGATTAAATGTTCACGAAATGTCGATACTGGCACAAGGAACAAATGCTTAAATTTTGGTGTTGATCCAGATCACTGTCAGGATCCAGGAGTTTTTTGAAGGATTCTTTATCGTTGCGAAATAGGGCCAGTTTCAACATATACATATAGAACTGCACAATATAGATAATATTAATGTGAATCAAGTGCTATGTAGAGGTTTTCAAGGTCCAGGAATTCATTTTAGGAGTAAATTAATCATAACACTGGGGGTGGGGGTGGTGGGGGGGGCACTGATCTGCCTTGGCGGAGGTCTGCGCTCTCCAAGTGCTTTTCTAGTTAGTATTATTTTGTAAATTGTATATGTTATATATGAATATGCAAAATCATCAGCTAAAAACAGCAGAACGTTAATAAAAACACTGTTTATCATTTGCCATGAATCCCTCGTTGTTCTCCGCCATGTTGAAACGTTCAAAGGTTATTTTCATCTCAGGCAGGTTATGTATCTTTTTTTTTTTCCCACTTGTTCTCCAGTGGAAAATACGATGTAAGGGGGCGTTCACGTGCAATTTTCAAGTCTGTAACTAGCAGTTACCACAGTTCCCATTCGCAGCACGTGAAAGCAGCATAACTCCATCCACTGCAAGATTCTGGTACAAAGTTGGAAAAAGGTGAAGATGAGATGATCATTGCATGAGCGTCCAGATGTGGACACGAGACAGGAGTAGTTCAGGGACATCCGTTAAACAGAGAATCACAAGACACTCCAGCCAGATCCATATGAGGATCTAAAAATGAAAGTTTCTGTACTGGTTTTGGTTTTATCCGTATGCTCTACATTTAGTATATTTTTCTTGCTTTTTCTCATCATCACACATCCTAATTCCTGTAAGGTACTGGAGTTCTGAATGTTTTAAAATGCATAATTCCATTTTAAAAAAAAAGCAAATTATCACTCCTTTAAGTGCTTTGTTCTGGAAGATGATATGAATGATATCAGACGTCATTATGCAAAATGAAGTTGGCATGAATGAGTGGTCAAATAGCTCCCTAATGCCTATTAAAAAAAAAGACAATGGTAATCTAAACATAAGAAGCACATTCTGAAAACGCTAAAGACAGACGAAAGCTTTGAAAGTTTTAGAGTTAATGTGTGAAATTGATTAAACCAGTGAATACATGTGTAAAGTCATGGACAGTTTGATGAATGATCAACATGATTCCAGATGAGAAGCAAAAATCAGGTCTAAGTTAGATCCACTAACAAAATGCCACGTACTGGCTACCTGTGAAAAAAAAACAACAAAAAAAACTTGTTAAATATGGAAACGTATCTGCATGCACCGCTACGACAATTCACAACAACGCTGTAGTAAAAGGTCAAAAGTGTGATTTCACTCCAGGAAAGAAAATGACAACAAGGCAAAGGGCAATGCAAGTGTGGAGCTAATTAACTGGAAGTCATCTGCTGGTTTTCAAGGTAAAACTGAGCCGTGCAGGAGTGTTTACTGATGATTCAGGTCAGGTGATAGAAGATTAATGACGGGTCAGCCATCAATCATGTTTGGCAACTTTCATTAAACCAACAACAATGGAAAATGGAAAATTAAAGAAGGTTCGACATTAATTTCGGTCTCTGTATTTACCCATCATAAAACACACAGTGCCTACTATTAGCATTAGCATTAGCGCTTAGCATTTTAGGGGCAATACTTTTGCAGCTGTTAATAAACCTGATGCACTTCAGCTGTATGAGTGGGGAAAATGGTTTATCGTTTGCAAAATGAACAACAATAATCGCTTTTCCATTGACCCTCAAATTGCGTGAATATTTATTTATTTATTGGCTTATTTAATAGGGACCATGCATGTTTATGAACATTGCTGTATAAAAATACACTCATGTAAATATGCCAGAATTAGTAAAAATAATTACTTTTCATCTGCAGTCCCTAGTAATATAATTCTATAATATGACCTAATATAACTTGCACATAAACATTTACCTAATGAAAAAACGACAATTTTGCCAAAACTCATTTTTGCGCTGGCAAGGGGTGATTTTTCAGGTGTAGGAAAATTGGTATATCACATAAAACTGCACTGGAAAAACCTTTTTCCGCAACTAGAGTAAAAAAAAAACAGATGTTGATGGACGTTACAAAAAGCAAAGAAGAAGAAGAGTTTTAAAAGAAACATTGCGCGGTATGAGTGGACACACCAGGAAACTGAATCATTTTTTAATAGTACGGGATAGAGAGGTAATATATAATAATAATGAATATATTTGTACATCAAAACTATATTTACGTTCGTCGCCATGTTTATGGAATGACTTCTCGTGTCATTTTGTGATAATAAATAAATAAATCATCGCATTTGTGATTTAATGGAAAAACCGACATTACGCACTAATAAATATCGGTAAAGTTTTACGCATATGTCCAATAGAAAAGCAACTACTGACAATGCACCAGGAAATGATGTGAGTTTAATTATCTTCTCTGCCTTTAGATGTTATTACAATTATTCAGATGCACACGTCTAAGAATCATACGTTTTTGTTTTTTATCATCATGCATTTAGGGAATAGTATTACATTTTATTGTAGTTTTTGCACCTTAAATTGGACCAAAGCAGCTAAATACCACCACTAACTGTGGTAAATGTCGCAACGACATACACTTACATTAACGCAGTTTATAGAACAGACGACCATAACAACCACAGTGTCAGTAAAACCTGCCTTTAGCCTGAAAATCCCATCTATAGAAGAGGTTTGTCTGTCAAAGTAAGGTCACAGTGTTGTCTCCTCGGTTGTTTCAGCTTGTGCTTGGGAAATTTTCAACAGAAAAATTGCAAACTATGTGTTTTGTTCTGGTTTTTTTTTTCTTTTTTTTTTTCTTTCTCCAGGCAGAAAAGATTTATCGACAAGATGCTTTTGGTGACACTGTGGAAAATAATGGATTTAGCACTTTTGGAACTTGTCGGTACTAAAGGCAGATTTACACAGTGTGAGAAGAAGTTAATAAAATCTCGGTTTCAATCTTCTGTCAAACTGTATAATGTCACTGTGGTTCAGGGATTGTGAGGTGCATCAGAAGCTTGAATCATCCATCTGTGTTGCTCCCATGTTTGGAAGATGCAGCAACAAACAAAATAACCTTTATCCATAGTATAAAAAAAAAAAACAGACATTTACACAGAGAAGACAGGGCTTTGTTTCCAGAACACTAGAGATTTCTACTCATTTCACACAAATCCTTTTTGTTTCATTCACGTTTTTCTGCCCAAAACAATGACAACAACAACGGTGCACTAGTGTATTTTACGTCAATTCATGTCACTTTCTCATTTTCCTAAATCCAGGATGATTGACCTTTACCCAAATAAAAATTCCAGGCTTTAGCAAAACTGCTACCCCCCCCCCCAAGATCTTGACTTCGTGTACTTTTATGCTCATGTTCCTACTTTTGTGGTTGAGATTATACCTGTTTGTGTGTAGTAGAAAAGTCCAGTTTAATAAATGGATGAATGGATGAATGCATAATTTGAAATGATTTAGGTTTTACTGACAGAAAGGTTTTCAAAACGTGTGAAAAATCACAAAAGTGCATGAATATCACACAAAACACTTTCACTAGAGTCATTCCAGGATCGACTGTTCAGTGAAATCAGAGCAGGTTCTTTATATACTTTCCTCATGTATTTCTTTTCTTACAGGATTATGAGCCTTTTTACATACTTCAGCTATTAGAGAAACTTTTGTCCATACGTTATTCAGACTGTCACACAAAAGTCCTGACTTTTCAAGGTCTGGAAAACAGTGTTTCAAAATTCCAGACTTTTTAAGATGTTCAAGACCTGCACAAGCACCCCACTCTACTCTACTTTACTCTACTCTACTCTACTCTACTCTACTATAGCCTACTATAGCCTACTCTGCTCTACTCTACTATAGCCTAATATAGCCTACTCTACTCTACTATAGCCTACTATAGCCTACTCTACTCTACTCTACTCTACTCTACTCTAGCCTACTCTACTCAACCTGTCTTCTTCCTCTTATCCGGGTCATGGGGGCAGCAGCCTCAGCAGAGGAGCCCACACAGCCCCCTCCCCAGCCACTTCCACCAGCTCTTCTGGGGGAACCCTGAGACGTTCCCGGGCCAGCCCAAAGATATAATCCCTCCAGCGTGTCCTGGGTCGGCCCCGAGGTCTCCTCCTGGACGGACACGCCCAAAACACCTCCCCAGGGAGGTGTCCAGGAGGCATCCTCACTAGATGAACCCCCTTAACTGGCTCTTCTGGAGCAGCAGCTCTACTCACCCTATCTCTAAGGCTGAGTCTGGCCACCCTGTGGAGGAAACCCCACTCCCCCCCCTGGGGGAGTAGCTACTGTTTCATTTGTAGACACCTGGGGCCCATTGACGACAGGATCTGAGGTGACTCATCAGTGCCCTGTCCTGACCCTGGACCTCCTCCCCCACCCTCACCTGTCTGGATGGACCTCCTCTCCCTCACCTGTCTTATCTGACTAGATGGACCCCCTCATGTGCCCCCACCCTATTGCATCCTTACAGACTGGACCTCCATTATCAAATGGACGTCCATCAGTCCTGGTTCTTCTACAGTCTGTCCGTCCATGGGAGTGGATCTGTCCTTCACTGTGGTTCTCCCTCAGGTTTCTCTTTTCCCTCTGGGTTTTTGGAGTTTTTCTTTGCCGAGAAGGAGGGTCTAAGGATGGGGGGTGCCCGGGACATTAATCCATTTCCTTCATCTGCTGTTTATTTGACTGTTTGTTTTCATATCCAACTAATTCTGTAAAGCCCTGTGAGACAACCTTTTTGTGATATAGGGCTGTACAAATAAAATTGAATTGAAACTCATTTTGACCGTTTGTACTCACAACCTCATTCTTTCACTCATTACCCAGAGCTCATGACCATGGGTGAGGGTCAAAGCATAGGTCGACTGGAAAAATTGAGTGCTTTGCCTTTTGGCCTAGCTCCCTCTTCACCACAATGGACCGGTTTAGTGTCTGCATCACTGCAGACCCCGCCCCGATCCACCTGTCAACATCCCGCTCCATCCTACCCTCACTCATGAACAGGACCCTGAAATACTTAAACTCCTCCATTTGAAACAGGACTTCTCCCCTGACCTGGAGGTGGCACTCCACCCCTTTCCGACTGAGGACCATGGCCTCAGACTTGGAGGTGCTGATCTTCATCCCAGCCGCTTCACACTCCGCTGTGAACCGCCCCAGCAAAAAGCAGTTCACAGTAATCTACTCTATTTTACTCTAATCTAATCTCATTTTCACACAAAATTCCAGACTTTTCAAGACCTGTGCAAGGACCCTGTAAATGGAGCCTCAGTGGACACATTGTTAGATCTAGTTTCAGTTAGACTTTCTCTTAAAGTGCGTGAATATCTGAAAGTGTGTGTGGTTGTGTTAATGCTTGCCTCGAGGTGAAAACTCACACTGGTGGTGTATGCGGCGTCGGGGTCGTCCTCCAGGACCCTGGACAGGCCGAAGTCAGACACCTTACACACCAGGTTGCTGTTGACCAGGATGTTGCGGGCAGCCAGGTCTCTGTGGATGTAGCCCAGGTCGGACAGGTAGGTCATCCCAGCGGCGATGCCTCGGAGCAGCCCAACCAGCTGGATGATGGTGAACTGGCCATCATGTCGCTGCAGGAGGGCAGAAAAGAAACGGCGAAGAGCAGACGCAGAGCCAGAGACTTTTAACGGTAGATCAAAAGAGTGATTTACAGCAGCGAAAAAAAGCAGAAGAGTGATAACGGAGGAGATTTTAATCAAGATAGAGAAGAGAGTAAAGATAAGAGAATAAAACATGACAGGGATTTGCTTTTAAGCAATAATCCGCAGTATTTTCATATAAGCAAATAGTGCTGTTTGACATTGGCGATGTAGCACAATATTAAGTCAATTTATATCTTATCGAAGAAAAGTTTCACTACTGCAGTTTTAAACCTGAAAGTCGAGTCGTGAACCAGCAGAGGAGTTCTTAGACACAGGAAGTGACACGTGTATTCCACGGATCAAGCAGTACGTTTACATGCACATAGTCATAGATCGACTAAAACCATCAATGGTTCTGTCGTCTTTGTCCTGGTCTACATACTCGGGAGTGTAAGCAATTTGTCATTAACCCATAAAAACCCAAACATCCACTGTCAACCAAAACATCTACTCTAAACTGTTTAATCCCTGTTGATCCACTAATCCTATCAATCCATGTCAATAATTGGTGTAAAATACAGTTCTTCA
>JAPQRP010050650.1:0-10003 GCA_037367295.1 Apogon hyalosoma
CACACACACGCACACGCACACTCACACGCACACACACACACACACACACACACACACACACACACACACACACACACGCACACACACACGCACACACACAAACACACACCGAGTGCATCATGGCCACTGCCTCCACAGGAAACTGTCCCTTGGCGGTCTCCCCAGACAGCATTACACAGTCGGCTCCATCCAGCACGGCGTTGGCCACGTCACTGCTCTCTGCTCGAGTTGGCCGTGGGTGGGCCACCATGCTCTCCAGCATCTGCACACACACAAACACAAACAGAAAATACATTAGACTCACATTAGCCTTTTGACTACAACCACAATTGTTCCATCAGAGACAATAATGTGATTCAATGATTACTGTAAGATAAAACACTCCAGCCTTCTCTTTCAAACAATATACATTTACAGACTTCAGAAAACCAGAGAGAGGTAATAACTGAGTGGATTAATGCACTGTGATGACAAAACAGAAAATGGAGCATCACACAGGCGAGTATAACTTTCTGAGATCATGACTGGAAGTGGAGGACACGGTATTATGGGTCAATAAACCAGGCAGACAGTTGGAAAGTGTCTTCTCAGCCTTGGAGCATTGCTTCCAAGACTATATTTCTGTAGTGATTAAAAAGCTGCAGCTACATACACTAAATGCAGATTATTGTCTGCATGTGGGTGGTGTTTGTGGGCTCAGGTCTTGAGTAGAAAACCTGCTATAACGCTGTCACTCTGAGTCAAGAGATGTAGCATAAACAAATACAGCAATGTGACTCAACATGGCTGCAGGAGTGTGCATGTCTGCGTGTGTGTGAGTGTGTGTGTGTGTGTGTGTGTGCGTGCGTGTGTGTGTGTGAGTGTGTGTGTAATAGAGGAAAGTGTGAAACAGCAGCAGTGTGTGTGTCTTTGAAGATGAATTTACTGGACAACTGAGTGTGTGTGTGTGTGTGCGTGCACGTGTGTGTGTTTGTGTGTGTGAGTGTGTGAGTGAGTGCATTATATGTTTGGTGAATTTAGTTAGTGTGTGTTTGTTAGATTTTAAGTGAATAACTTTGGGTCACTTACTTGTTCTTTTTCAAATAAAAAACTGAAACTCATGTGGGTGGTTTTAGACCTTTCAGATTTGTCCAAATTTCTCCCAAATTCAGGACCCAAAATATGACAGAGCTACTTTTTGGGTTTCCAAATATATACACTATATGGACGAAATATTAGGACACATCACATCCACAGTTTGTAGGACTTTTCCATTGACTTGACACATCACCAAGATAAAAATCTTAATGTCAATTGTTGTCGATAGTGACAGTTGAAGAAACCAGATGATTCCTTGTGGTCTAAAACAACTATTTATAGTAAGTACTTGACAAATATGTCAGAAATCAGGAACATTTAAAATAATTTTAATTATAAAGAAATCAAAACTGAGTAAAAATAAAGAAAAAAAACAATGAAGCTACAAATTTTGTGGGATGACAAGACAAAATGAAAATAATAGATAAAATTAGACTAAATCATGACATTTGTCAGTTTGTATCCCAGTCTCCTGTCATTAAAACACATGGATTAGATGCGTCTAATATTTTTGTCCATACAGTTTAGCAATAATATGATTTGTCGATTGGCTTTCCTGTTTTTCTTGATGATGCAAGTGTTTATTAGTGGAAGAATTTGATGAATGAATGATGAAAAAAAAAAGACACAACGTGGTACAAACGATCCAACAGACTGAGTGCTGACATAAAAATATTACATGTTGAAAACAACTTAATATTTTTAAATTGAATAGAAAAGAGAGTTTCTGAAACAGTGTTTTGACAGTAGAAGAGTCAATAAAAATATCCCAGCTCATGGAGATTCAGGTCCTGACGGAATAACAATTTTCTCTCTGATCTTGAGCTGAAAAAGTGTGGGAACCACTGGATTAGTCTAATGCAAGTTAACTAGTTTGACAAAAATAAAGTTTGACTTATTTTAAGCTTAAAAAGCAAATAATCAACCTCTAGGCAAGCTTTGATGATTATAATCATCGCTATAATTCTGAAAACAGTGACAAAAACTAACGAAAAGGAGGAAAACATAGCTCATAATGTGCTTGTTTGAAATGGAATAATACTGTGAAAAGAATAAAGAAGAGAGGAAATGTTTTTTTTTAATTATCACTGTTGGACTGAACTGAGTGGAGAGGTTTGAAGTGGTGAAATAATCAGCCATAATATAAATTTTTCCAGAATTAATTACTAAAAGAAAAAAAAATTAATTAAATAGGCATGAAATAACCAGTTTTGTACAAATTACATTTAGACATGTACCCAAAGTAGAAGTATTTAGATCTAAGTTCTATCCGTGTTGGTTTTGCTCAAACTTAACAGAATGTTCCTTGCAGCTATAACACATTATTTGTTTAATGATACAATAGATGAGCCATTAGATGATGTTCTGTGTGGGACTGTTTCTTGGCTGTGACATTTTAGGATTTACACTTGTTGCCTGGTAACCAGTCGTGACAATATGAGGAAAACACCAAGAGCCGCATCTTTATTTTACCAATTAATTTCAGCTGGAGTCCTTTAACAGGAGGTGAACAAAGAACATATTTGTGCTGTTGAAAGAGTTGACTGCTCAGTGAGTCTTAAATGCTGAATAGGTTACAAGGAATGAGTCGTAAATTGATATTTTAATCACTTAATGTTAATTATTGTTCTGCATCATCTCTGACAACTTGGATTCAGACTTGTTTTTGTAAAATGTGATTAATGTTTTGATTTCTTGTAGAAAGTAGTCTACGTATCATACAAACAATTTTTTATGGTTTTGAGCACATTGCTACTTCAATTTTTTTAAATATATACACTCAGGATATGTAACTCTGATCAATGTATCATTCACTCTTCTCATTTTCCTACATAGAGAAGAATGAATTCACTAAATGATCTTATGTCTCAAACTCAGAAGTTTCAAATGAAAGCACACCAAAAAATAGCCTATTACCTGAAAAATAAGAACAGAATATGCACATTGGATGAAGATTGAGATACAGCTAAAACTACAAATATACCAACTTTGCAAATAAGAGGATGGCGTATCCTCTTGCTCAGTAAATTTTATTTAAGTAGGCTTAGTTTCATTGAATTGAGGAGTTGAGAAGTTTATTAAGTAGTTTATTGGAAAAATATTGAGTTATATTTTCTAGTTCAAACCCTGTTTCAGAAAGGATAAACAAAAGGCAGGGCCACCATATAAAATACATGCAAAATACATGCATGTGTTTGCAGATTATATCTATGAAAACTAGTAGCTGTAAAGAATAAAGAAAAAAGTGCTGTTCATTCATTCCTCATATGCAATGGATTTCCATAATGAATTATTATTTATTTTATAATATGACAGGAACCGGTGTAAGTTAACTTTCTTTTGGTTCGAGTCTGCACATCATGACTGAGATGATTTGTTGATATGTCTATACCTGTAGACATAGTGTTCTTTTACTACACTGTTTAATCAGAATCACAATGTATTTACTGAAATTTTCTCTGCAAGTGAACTGTCACATTGTTAGACCATCACAAAAGCACTTGCCAAAAAAGCAATTTATAATTGCAAATCTGTGAAGTGTAATATGTGAAGATAAGGGCAGAAATATTAGATCTATCCCAGCAGTACGTAATAACACTTTATTATACGTTTAATTTTTTATAATGGAACTGTCGAAAAGCAGTGATTGGCTACCACAGAATAAAAATCTGCCTTTTAATCTCTGCACTTCTGAAAGATGAAGGTGATCTCCTGCTCACTGTTAAACTGTAATCAATGTGTAGATCATGGATGTATCTGTACTTTTACACATTATTGTATAATCTGTATGAATGAGGAAATGAAGCAGCCAATCAGAGAACTCCATTCCCACAGCAAGAGGGAAATTCAAGATTGGTTGAAAAAAAAAAACCAAAAACTGGTTGTGAGGAATTGGCGCAGAATTAAAAATGAACTCAGATCTTCAGTTTTCTTCATTTCAAGGTTAATAAACTCAAAGTCTGCACCAAAAATGCTTTTTGGAACAGAGCCCTGGTCTGGAAATTAAATGATGACGAGTATGATGAATAGCATGTTTAGATGCCAGACCAAATAGCAAAAGGAACCACTCCAACACATAAAAGAAAAAATATTCATTGTTTTTCCAGCCAAAATGATGAGAAAGAGACATGCTGATTACTGTACCCCCACAGGGGGGCTATAATGGTAAAATTTACCAGAGAAATGCTCTGATCTTAAAATCTTCATTCAAGTCATCTGACAAATGTAGCTGTCATTTTAGTACAGCTGGACCCAAAAAATAACAAGCTGACAACTGTTTGTCTCTGACCTGTGTGGCACAGATGACAGGCTTTCCAGCAGCGTTACAGCGGCCAATCATCATCTTCTGGGCAATGAAAACTTTCTCTGCTGGGATTTCAATCCCGAGGTCACCCCTGGCAACCATCACTCCGTCGCTCTCAGCCAAGATTTCCTCAAAACTGACACACAGATTAGAGAGGATGAGGAGGCGAAGGACTGAGTGTTCAGGATAAAAAGAGGGAGTTGGAGAAGACTACAAAAGAAGTGGAGAGCAGAGGTAGAGGAGACAAAATGAGGATTGTTTTGGTGTATTCTGGCAGAACACAGTGAATCAGCAGCAGTTAGTTTACTGCCAAGCATCGTGAAACATATACAAATACAAAATTCTGTGTCATCTGGAAATAGTCCAAACAAGTGGAGCCAGGCACAACAAACCCCACCCCTCGCTTGTATTGTAACTTATTTTGTTATTGATCCAGCTGATGTCATCATGTCTATGCATGTGATGATGTAAGCATATCAATTGCCTCTATATATGTGCCAAGTTTGAAGTAAATTGAAACAAAATTGATGTTTTTATAGACACGTGAAATTTCACCCATTATAAGTAAATGGGAGAAGAAAAAATATTTTAAAAATTCATTAAAAAATTTGAACTTTAACCTACTTTTCCCAAAATGTAATCACATCTATTCTGGGTCACTGGCAATCTATATATCCAGTCTGGTATGAATTTAACCAGTAGTTTTACTGCTACATATATGTGAAATTTCACCCTGTGTATAAGTAAATGGGGAAAAAAAAGATTTTAAAAATTCATAAAAAATTTTTAACTTTGACCTTCTGTTCCCAAAATGTATTGAGATCTATTTTGGGTCACTGGTAATCTATAAACCCAATATGGTATGAATTCAGCCAACAGTTTTGCTGCTAGAGTGTTAACAAACAAAGAAACAAACCGAACCAAAACAATACCCCTTGCCTCCCTTCAAGGGGCGGGGCAATAAATGAGTGATGTAAATGAGGATACATTTGAGAATAACTACAGTAAGTATTAAACAGGACTAAACACAAACATAATCAAGTAACATTTAATCTTTATGATCTGATTTCAAAATTATAGCTATAATTAAACACTGTTGGTGAACAGAAGAAAAGACAAGCAGCTGAAGTAACAGGGACCAGTGACACAAGCTGTGTCACATCTATTAAGTGGCATTTATAAATCACAGTCTGCCTCGCAGATTGCTTAAGCGGGAAGTGTAAAACTCAGAGCTGACATATGTCTATCCATCACTGACAGATGGCTGTTGGCAGGTCGCCATCAGCGGCCATCAGCAGTCGATTAATAAGTCCTGTCACAGCCTTGTTATCTAAGTCTCCTCTCACTCCCTTCAGCTACTGTATCCTTCTAAATAACTGCGCATAAGTGATTTTGTTCCAGTAGATTTTCCTCCAGAAGTCTGACTCACTTCTGTACTCCTTGACGGCTTTCCACCTTGCTGATAATTTTTATATCTCGTCCATGCGCCCCCAGAGCTCGCCTCACATCTTTGACATCCTGGGCTGAGCGGATGAAGCTGGCAAACACCATATCGATGCCCTGGGCCACCCCAAACCTCAAGTCGGCCTCATCACGCTCACTGACCGCCTGCAGGCCAATCAGGTCACATCCAGGGAGGTTTACACCTTTACGGCTGCACAGAACTCCACCGGCCTCCACCACCGTGTCCACCCAGTCAGAACCTGAGGAGGAACCACACATGTCAATAACACTTCTCTCCCAGCATATTTCCTAAAGGTTTACTACAGTCAACTTGAAAATAATACCTATTTCTAGAACTTTAAGTGCAATGAGTCCATCATCAATATAGATCTTGCACCCCTTCTTGAGGACTTTGGGCAGGTTGGGATAGTCCACCCAGACCAGTTTCCCATTTGTATTGTCTTTCTCACTCTCTGCTGTCACCACACGAACTGGGTCGCCCTTTGACAGCTCCACCTCCTCTTCCACCTTCTAGAAAACACACAAACACAGCACACAAACTGTTACAGACACTTCACACAACCCAGGAAAAAAATAAAAGAGCAGGCCAAATGAATTCTGATGAAAACGTCTGAAAAGTGCAGTTAGGATAGAGGTGGTGCCTGTGTTTTTACATTGACAAAGACATAATGCATTAACTGCAATGCGAAAAACTGATGGAGAGTATGCAAAACACGCATGAAAATTAGGCGTATTCCACCAAATTCACATTTCTGAGCTTAACATTAGTGTTTTGTTGTTTTGTTTTTTTTTAATTTTAAGATGAATATGAGCTTGGTTTCTTTGCCTTTATGAGACCTTAAAATATCACATTTTTATAATTTCCACCAGTTCTCATTTTTGTAATCATTAAATGGTAATATTGGATTTTGGAAAAATGTTGGCTTTGGTTGTAGACAAAGTGAAAATCTTCTTGTGAACAAAAGGGGACTTAATCACACCGACTGATTCACAGCCAGTAATTTGTCACCAGACTAATGTTCTGATGTGTGTTTGGTCTGTGTGTCTCTTTCAGAGTCAGACAAAGGCACAAGGCAAACAATTATATTCAGCCCAGACTAGGTGGCTCTTTGTCAGTGGGTAATTGGTCAAACAAGATTTCAACCCTGTTGGATCATGAAAACAACAGAATCCAAAAGAGGTGCTGATGTCCACATACCACATCCCATTAACCACATGATACAAGACAAAGAAACACAGACGAAGAAGAAGAGGAAAATGAAGAAAAAGAAGAAGGAAGAAGAAGGAGAAGGAATAAAACTTTTAAAATTAACTACATAATCTACATAACTGAAAAAAATATGACAATTTTAATATTTTAGGTCATTTGTTTATGTCAGAGGACATCACATCAGTTAGGTCTCTGATAAAATAAAATAAAAAATCAGTGTTCCTCAATGGGATCCACTGTAATAAATGTATAAATTCAATATGCAATGTGTTGATAATGTCAGTCCATCGATGAAAGGACAATACAGCCAAAATCATCCATCACTGTATAAGTAATTGTATATCACTGTAACAGTATACTGTATATCACAACTTGTTCTGGAAATTCAATTAAGAAACATATAGAGTAACCATACCGTATGTGATTACTTTCGTCTTTATTTGGAACACCCGTACACAGTTACTCTTCAGCATTACCCTGTTTTTATCTTTTGTATTATATACACTCTCCTCCATGTTTGTTTGGGTTATGTTCTGATCATTTTCCTGCCTGCATCCATGTAGAGAAATACACAATTCATCCACATGACACAAAATAGTTGTGTAAAGGGTATATAAACCATGTAGTATACTGTTGCTTGTCTATCATTATATTATATAAACCATCATATTGCACAGCCCTACTTAGAAATAGTAAAACCAGTGGCTCCTTAATTTTTCCAGACCTGTATCTTTGCAAAAAAACTAACTTGTCCAACTGTCAAAAGTAATATAATACATTCTATCAGTGCACATAATGATGTTTAGGATGTCATTAATTAAGCTGTGCTTTGTGACACACTTGTCTTTTAAATGAATGAATGGAATGTGCCTATATTCATCAACAGGTAGAAGGAAATCTGTTTAGAGGAACTCAACTTCACAAGAAGAGCCTGTACTGGATGTAAGTGATTATTATATTCACAAAAACATATAATGATATATATGCAGCCAGTTCTAGGACTGAATAATAAGGTAAGCTTGAGGAACTAGGAGCAATCTTGGTTATTATTCACAAAGAACATGCAAAAAGAAAAGAAAAAAAACCCCAAAAACTAGACATTAAATTTGTGTCCAGAGAGTGTAGCCTACTCTGTTTGTTGGTGCATAATCACAGCCTGTCTGAGCCAGGCCTGATTCAGCTCTACACTCCGTCTAGACCCATGACTGTTTGATTTAACTGCATGCTGAGCTTCAACAGGCAGAAACACTGAGACACTTGTGGCTGAAAAGTCATTCACATCAGATGATTTAAGCATCAATGGCAGTGTGAAACTGTACCTGAATAACAATAGAATGCATAAGTATGCAGAACACATGCATCACAAACACTGCTTAATCTGAAAATTAGAAAACTGTAGCAGACCTTATAGAATATAAAACATATATAAATCATTACGCAGCTTGCATGTCATGCAGATCATTTTGTAAGTTAATTATGACAGGAAGTGGGTTCCTATTGATTAGCATCAACTGTTCAGAAAAGCAGCTGCAAAACAAACAACCCACAAAGGCAAGATGATTCATCTCAAGGAGTTCATTCTAACATATGATTTACAATGAGAAGGTTAAAAAACAAACACATAGAGCCATTTAAGCTTGTCTACATAAATGAAGTTGGAAAGTATAATTTACTGTACAAAGCAGAACACACATTTTCAGCACTGATGGAGCCTCTTACACCTGACTGCATGTGACAGGTTGATTAAGATTAAACTGCTTGAGAGACGAAGCGTAAGATGTTTACCCCTTTCACTAATCCGGTGCGGATCTCTGGACCCTTCGTGTCCAAGGCGATAGCGACCGGTCGATAGTACAAGGGGTCAGAGGTTATTGTCTCCACTGCCTCTCGGATGTTCTTGATGGTTTCCCCGTGGTACTGACAGACACAAGACAGAGATGGACAGAGAATCAATACATGACTGAATGAACCCGAGATGTGTGTATGAGTGATGGTGTAAAGTGTTAAACACATCAACACTAATAGACTTACTTCATGAGAGCCATGAGAGAAATTTAGACGGGCTATATTCAGTCCTGCTTTGACCATCTCCTGGAGTTTGGGGATGGATCGGGATGCAGGACCTGAGAGAAACAGGAGAAAAGACTGAACTTCCATCAAAAACCAAATGAATAAAGAGTTTATGTAAAACGATCACATAGAAAGACCTATTTCTTATTCATAGTTCATGTTGAATCCTTTTATTTTGGACCATTGAGCCAATGTTCAATAAGCATACAACACAATATAACATTTTAACACTTAAAATGTGAAAAAATAAACAGAAATGTGGCCCGTCACTCTTTATGGTAATGCTAACTAATGGTAAATAAGAGTAAATACAGAAGACATTCGTAATCAAAATATAGCATCAAAATAATGCTTAAATATAAAACAATATAAAAAGTGTACATAGAAATAAATAACACAAGTGACTGAAACTCTCCCTGTGTTGTGATGAGGAAGTGTCACCCAACTGCAACACAGTAAAATAAACACATCATGAAAAGGTACATGTTTGTCTTTTGTCCCATTGGGTTCACTGCCAGGACAAGTGTCCCCACAGTGAAAAGGTAAGCGCTTTCTATTGGATAATTACTGCACTGATTAATATGTTTCAGCTGCAACAGGTTATTTTACCCTAACTGATGCAGTGAGTAGCTCAGAGGTGTAGTCCAGGGTATACGGTGGTATACGGAGTATACCCACTTATTTTTCAGTCAGCTTTGCGTATACCCACTTCTTAATCCCCCTGATGTGCACCATTCAGTTGTATTTGAGACAGAAATTGCCCAATTTTTCCCCAGGATGATGAAGCTATGACCCATCCTGCTCTGCCTCTAATTGGTCAGTACTCACTGCCTTCACTGATTAGATTGGTTAACTTTAGGCATGAGGACTGATGAGCC
>JAPQRP010050651.1:0-10001 GCA_037367295.1 Apogon hyalosoma
CCCCCCCCCCCCCCCCGCACGGAAATTCTAATTAACTAACTAACTAACTCTCAGTCTCAGTGCCCCCTTCTCAGCTTTCTTGCTCCAAACACCCCCCACTGTGTCCCCACACCCCCTTGGGGGCGCTACCACCCCGTTGAGAAACACTGATTTAGCAGATCCTTCAAAATAAAAGCAGTGCCATCATCTATTACCATGACATATATTTGCACTGACTTTTACTTTCCCACTGACCTCATGCGGGTCCAGTCAGGGCCCGGGTCTGGCGCAAAGGGTTAATTTTCAATAATCTGGGATGAGCTAAAGGGAAAGTGCTCCTAAATGGGTTGATTGTAGAATACTCCTCTTTCTTTCTCCTAGTTTTGAACGCATACATATGTCATGTCAGTACGTTTATGTAACTCCTTCCACCACAGCCTTCCTGTTCGTGTGATAATAATAGGCTTTTATATCCAGAAAAAAACCCTCATGTTTCAAGTGTCAATAATTCTGTCACAGCAAGTGTGATTCGACCTGAATAACAATGGGTGTTTTTCTAATGTCAATCAGAGCCCAAGTTCATTTTGTTAGATACGAGTACGACCGAGCCCGTTTATAAACCCCACAGCGAAGAGAGCAGGAAAACCTGCTTCCACTGTGTTACAGAAGCAGATGTAGAAATGATCGATTCTGGACCTCTCATCTCCCTCAACCAAAATCGTTATGAGCAGCAGAATCCGAATCAATCGCGTCCAGAACGGAGCTCTGAAGATAAAGAGGAGCTTGATTTCAGACATTTTATAATCCGACTGGGACACTCGGTGACAACGTGGGCTTGTACCGGCTTTTCTTTTATCAAACAGGAACATATCAGATCTCAAATTGCTTGTAGAGGCAAAGAAATGACATCCAGACTGGAACAATAGTCCCCCTCCGAACGCCACTCTCTCATTTTCACTTCCTCCTGGTACTGTAACGATTTAAAGCCGTTTTTCATTGATCATTCATGACCAAGTGTGAAATGAAACTGTGTGTGGACCGGGCTGGAGGTGCATTGTGTTTGTCCTTTTTACACGGCGAGGGCAAACTTCTATTTTCAGCAGCAGGACCAATCTGTCGGCCTGCGGAGGCTGTTAATGACACACAAGCCGCCAGTTTAAAGGACCTGCTTCCACTGTTGTCATGTCGCTTCAGGGGCACCTTTCGGCTGCCAAAACCACCTCCGGTCCTGAAGCTGAAATCAGTTATAAATCCATCAAAAACAAAACAAAACAAAGACCCAAATATCCACCGTCAACTAAAACCATCTACTGATCAAAACGGTTTATTTACTTTAGACCCACTAATCTTATCAATACATGTAAATAATTGGCGTAAAATGCAGTTTCTCATCTTTTCATGGTCATCAGATATGACCCATTTGGACGTTCAACATGGAAACACCTTCATTTTCTACAACACTGATTCACCAGTAAAACTGTAAAGTTTAATCGATGACCGTGGATATAAACACAAAATGACCAAAGCAGCCGACGTGATCAATAACAAGAACAAAACTGAATAATAAATTAACAAAATAATATGTTAAATGGATGTAATAAGCCAAAAACTGACCGAAATTGAAGAAAAAATAATAAAAGAGGCAACAAAATGTAGAAAAAATTAACAATGTAACTCACAAAATGAACAAAACCAAATAAAATAATAAATAAAATAAACAGAAATGAACAAAATGAAACAAAAACTACTAAAGTGACTCATTTGGATGTTCAGGGGCTCCGTAGTTACCGTGGAAACACCGTCATCTTCTACAACACTGGTTCACCAGTAAAACTACGGGGTTTAATCAACGACAGTGGACAGAGACACAAAATAACCAAAACATGTAAATGTGATCAATAACAAGAACAAAACTGAATAATAAATCAACAAAATAATGTTACATGCATGTAATAAGCCAAAAATTGCCCGAAATTGAGGAAAAAAATAATAAAACAGGCAACAAAATGTGGAAAAATTAACAATATTACAAACAAAATGAACAAAACCAAATAAAATAATAAATTAAATAAATAAAAATTACCAATATTTATTAAAAATGTATTAAATAAGTGACCCATTTGGACATTCAGAGGCTCTGTAGTTACCGTGGAAACACCGTCATCTTCTACAATATTGATTCACCAGTAAAACCATGGAGTTTAATCAACGACAGTGGACAGAGACACAAAATAACCAAAACATGTAAATGTGATCAATAACAAGAACAAAACTGAATAATAGGTCCACAAAGTAATATGTAATAAGCCAAAAACTGACTGAAATTGAAGAAAAAAATAATAAAAGAGGCGACAAAGTGTGGAAAACTTAACAATGTAACAAAAAATGAACAAAACCAAATAAATTACATAAATAAAAATGAGCAAAATGTATTAAAAATGTATTAAATAAGTGAGCCATTTGGACGTTCAGAGGCTCCGCAGTTACCGTGGAAACACCGTCATCTTCTACAACATTGATTCACCAGTAAAACCATGGAGTTGGATCAATGACAGTGGATGGACACACTGGGTTTGATATATTAACTATATATATTTAATATATATAACACTGTGTTGTGTCTTATCGTTTCATGCATATTTATGGAATTTGTTTACACTGTTCTATCTTATACTTTAACTGAGCTTTTAGATGTAAAGCACTTTGGTCTTCGTTACGTTGTCGTAAACTGCTACATAAATAATTTTTGATTGGTTGATATATTTTACTGAAAGTCCCTTTTTCTTCAGTTTTCTCCGTTTGTGATATAAAACCCCCCGGACGTTCATCTGAGCTTTTATGAACGTCTGCACGATCGGTGAATTAAACATAGGAAAATACCTGAAGTTGACTGAAAAAACGCCAAATGCAGAGGATAATATTGTACTAAATGGTGATAACTCGCTTCAGAAAAGTTCAATGTGGAGGAAAATAATAACCTGGACCTGCCGCAAAAGTAGGACTGAGTCTTTAAGGGTTCAAGGGCGACGGGGCTCCTAATCTCTGCTGCTCTCACAAAAATGCCGCCGTCTGTCGTATTTCACAGGCTTAAAAGCGTCTGAAGTCACTCCCTGAGAAGCCCGACTTGGACGGGCTGTGATATGTTGTTTTACTGCTGCATCTGAGAGTTCGCAGTTTTACAAACCGGCCGTCGATGTGGACTGTGAATCTACCGGGGACTTCATCCGATTCCTGTCGGGGAAGCAGGATGGAGCTTTACTGCTGCTGGCGTCGAGCGTATATTGGCACATAACCCTGTTTTTAGAGATGATATATAGTCAAAGAAGGTGGAAATCAAGGGGAAAATGGCAGAATTTGCAAATTTAAGCCTTTCCTCTGCAACTTTCTGCTCTTAAATCTATTAAAAGATTGATACCTCGTGCACACTTTTGCAAAACACACATTTTTCTCTGTGTTTTGGCTTCGGATCCACATGAAAAAGGCATTTTTTTAGGTCACAAACACTCTTTAATGTGTATATTTTTAAGAACTCACACCCCATTCTGCTCATGTCTATTAACGCTTTGTGTAGTGAAAAGGTGATTCAACATTTTCTAAACTACACTTACTCTTCTACAGAAAAGGACAAAAACTCACTTTTTTTGTATTTGATGGAATGTTTGTCACTTCCATAAACATTTTCCAACATAAAAATTCAACAACTGCTATTTCTTGTTGTGATACTGATGACACCTGGATTAATCAGTGTGTTCAATAACGAAAGTCAGGAATTAAAAAAGAAAACGAGAAGCTGTTCTCAATTGATTTTACCTGGTAAAATAAAATAAAGGAGCCACTGAAGTTCAGGAAGTGTTGGAGCTGTGCATAGAACCCATTATCAGCAATAATTAGACTGATTATTGGAAAGAACACTAAAAGTCTTACACACTGAACCTTTAAAGTGTAAAAAGACTGTAAAAATATCACACAAAATACAAAAAAAAAAAAGTATTGGCAATAAACAGAAACTGCAAAGATAAAATACTAAATATACAAGACAACTGACTGGGTTCTACTGTGAACCTGGTCCTAAAAACAGGACACGGGGCTAAAAATTCAAATCAGATGTAGACGAATGTTATGAAGCAAGTTTGGAAACACTTTGGGTCTATTTGAAAAATCAAAAAAGAGAGACTATTTTTCAGATAAAACACATTTTTATATCATTTTACATTATTTTTAATACAAAAAAAGGACACCAAAATTATGCGTTACTATTTTTTTTTTTTTTTTAATATCTCTTTATTCTCTCACAGGAACATTTTGGGAATTGAACTAATTATTCGAGGCAGAGTGTTTGACAAAAATGACCGCCGTTGCAAAATCATTCGCGATTTATGTGTTTAACTGGGCAAGTTCTGCATGTAACACAAGTGGACACGACGGGTTCCATACAAAACCTGGAATGAGATGTAGATTGATGAAAAACCCACGTGTGGATCAGAAAAACCACTAGGATCGACACATATTTAGAGTCTATAGAAGAGCATTTACAGCCATGTTTTCACATCGAATGCACTGACACCGAGGCAGATTTAACTGAACATGTTTTTGGACCCAATATGTGATTAGAAATCCATTAATTATGGGATGGATCAGAGCAAGAGGATAATTTTTTTGCATTTATCTGAGGTCATCATTAGGTCCATCCTGAGGGGAAATATGTCTGCATTTACCTTTAATTATTGGGGCTAAAAAGGTGGAAAAGTGACAGATACTAAAATAAACCCAGTTTCACAGAAGCACCTAAATACTAGTAAAATATAGAAAAAGCTAAATATACAACAGATAAGAAATATGAACATCTATCCATCTATCCATCCATCCATCCATCCATGGTGCCTTAGTTAGAACTCCTACTTATTTTGCTCACTTCCCAAACTTTTCCAGCTCCAGACTCTTAAGAAAACTTTGAATAAATCCCCGGGATCCGAACTTGCAAAAGAAATCATTATGAACTTCCATAACATCTGCATTTTTACCGACTCCTCCGCTGTCAAAACACTGCACAGCCGAGACGAACAGATCAATGAAGCAAAAAAAAAAAAAACAGTGTTCTGTTACTTGGATTGTGAAGAAATGGAAGACGTATCCATATCCTTAAACACAGAAAAAGTAGGAGGATTCAATACATATATATATATTAAACTATCCTTTAACAAGAAAATGTGAATAACTGGAACAAATATGAACAATGTCTACAGAAAACTGAGTGCAATTTTATCAATATTCTGTCTGTTATTAAATGTTTTGTGCCTTTGTGGATCCGACCCCTAATGCACGTGTAGAAATGATAAGCTCAGGCAGAAGATTGTTAAAACTGCACTTATTTTTATTAGGAAATGTAATTATTTTTCAGGTTATTCACATCTTTTTTGTTTGGATAGTTTGTAAATGTAAATATTATAGTATTTTATTATAATATATCGTCACTGTCGGGTGGAAACCTCAGTTATTGTCCAGGAAACTGGAAAAACAATGTATATTCAAAATAACTGAATGGAGTTAACCCATAAAGAGCCAAACAGCCATCAGTGAGTAAAACCATCTAAACTGTTTAATACCTGTTGATCCACTAATCCTATCAATACATGGAAATATGTGGTGTAAAATACAGTTTATCATCTTTTCACGGTCATCGGATATGACCCATTTGGACGTTCACAGGCTCCGTAGTTACCATGGAAACACCATCATCTTCTACAACATTGATTCACCCATGGAGTCAAATATAAATGAAAGTGGATGGACACATTTTTTTAAACGATGACTAAAATGAACAAAAATCAGTGTTCATATTACACGTTAAAGGCGACTTCTATCAGTTTTGAGTATGAACTGAATGTGACCCTGAAGTGACCCGCATGAGCAAAAGAGGTCCTGATGGAATACGTGACCACGCAGACACGCACTGAGTTTATGGAAGTATGTACGTTTTTCCTGCTCCTCCTCCTCCTGGGACGCAGAATTGTGACGTTTGTCGCATTTCAGTGACTTAAAGGTCGGATAAATGCGACCTGGCCGTTCAGACTGAAGTCGCATTGGAAAATATCAGATAAGTATCAGATTTAGGACCACGTATGAAAGTGGTCCGAGTCGGATTTGAACTGTTCAAACTGTCTTTAACAGATCGGATACAGGTCACATACGGGCAAAAAATTTGGATATGGGCCACATTTACCTGCAGTCTGAACGGAGCCATAGTCACAAGCACTTTTCAACACTTTTCATTGGTTAAATATTCCTAAATCCACCAGGCCAACGTGAAAACTGACCAATAGAATCGTTTTATGACAGCGCCAATATATTATATGACTATATGATAATTTAATGTTATTGTTTTGCACCAAAGCAAAGTGAAAACATTGGAGTTGTCATTATTTGTAGGGCGGTTGTGGCTCAGCTGGTAGAGCGGGTCATCCAACAACCAAAGGGTTGGTGGTTCGAATCCTGACTCCAACTGTCCACAGGTCAAAGTGTCCTTGGGCAAGACACTGAACCCTGCATGGCGGCAGCTGCCCACTGGTGTGTGTGAGGCTTTGTAAAGCTTTTTGAGCAACACAAAGGTGGAAAAGTCCAGTGTAAGTGCAGTCTATTTACCAGTATTTACAGACTATTATGATAGTATTTTACTGGTGATAGTATTTCACTGCACCTCAGAGGAGAACCAGCAGATATTCAGACTTTCATTCCTTCAGCTGTCACACTTCTAAACTCTGACAGCCGTCATCTTATGACATTTTTAATGTTAACAGAACTAACAGTGTAGCTGCTGTTAGACACGAATACAATTTCAGTTTATATGATTTGAGTCAGATGTATAAAAACTAATTCATGTTATAATAAAACTAATTTTTGTGAATAAATAAACATAAATAGGAACATGAAACCTGGTACACTGGTCTAATAAGACCTGTCCTATGTTACAGTGGAACCAATGTTTTTGTGTCGCTGTGGGATCAGGAAGCTTTTGTTGCTGCACTCGTCGTGCCTGCAGACACACGTGGTGAACAGCACCGGTAAAGTTTGTCTTGTTTCTTTTGTGGAAAACAGATTTCTTTGGACATTTGGATCGTAAAGACCTGTTGCCACAGAAGTTTCCTTCTTAATCCCCTTGAGTTAAAGCAGCCATTGAGGAACATGTTGTGTGCAGTTTAATTATGCTGATTAGAGTTCAGGCGAAAGTTAACTGTGTGTAAACGTTCAGGATAATCTGTTAATAGAAGAAGGAATGTAAGGGAAAATGTATATTTGATTTGTTTTATCGATTATTCTCCATGAGTATGTTTACACAGCTTCCTGGTCATTTTATGTGATTTGTTTTTATGTTTATCTAGTTCTCATGGCATGTTAAAGACATGTGCAATAAATGCCTGTTAATGTCAAAAACATTTTGAGCTTGTGATTTGAACTGCAGGGGAGTAATAAACAGGGTCTTTTAGCCTGAGGTTACATTTATTGTTGATTTATTGTTGATTATTTAATGTATGACGACGACCTGTCTTGTATTTGTATACTCATTCACGTTTGACACACTGCACTTTGAATGTCGACTGATGTCTGCGGTAAGCTGCAAATGAATTGCCCATATGGGATGAATAAAGTTTTCTGAATCTGAATCCCACTTGAGATCAAATTGGGCTGAGTGCGGAACCTGAAGTAAAATGAGTTTGACATCCCTGGTGTAAGTAATGACTGGTCACAGACACACAGAGTGAAGAAGAACCACAGGTCACCGTGTGCTGAACTCCTGCTGAGGTGGAAAACAGTGGAATGTGAGGTCAACAGGCTTTTATCCGACAGAATAGGAGACGACGTCCTACCCAGAGACTATTGGAAAACACAGATGAACGCTGAATTAAATTTGTTCATCTTTATATTCTCTGTCCAAGGTTAGGAGGCAGCCTCTAATTGAATGGATATGGAACAGATTTATATCGCTTTCTAATGGATATGGCTGAGCGATTCACTCTCTTAAAGTAATGAATGGGTAAAAGTAACTGTCGCTGTGTTGCACAAATATAAATGAGTAATGTGACTTTCAGCCCGGCCTATTCATACCGCGCCCAAGTGATGGATCTACTAGTTTCCCGGCAGTGCTGAGATCAGGCATATTTAACATCCTTATTTCACACAGAACAAGGTTACACAGCTATTTTCAACTGCAAAGCATAAATCTGAACAGGTAGTGTTGGCACGCACCTCATCCTAAAGTCAACAAAATGTCCATATTGGTGCAATTACACCTTAAGATATGCAGTATGCGGACAAAAGTATGCGGACGCATTGAATTCAGGTGTTTCTTTTGACAAATATCATAATTAGTTTGGTTTAAATTGCTTTCTTTGTTTGCAAAACGCCTCAGAAACGGTTTTACTTCATTTCTCTCAACATTGATTTTGTTTTTGTCCGTATCCATTTAAGTGTTCTAAATTTCTTAAATATTTTTCGTGCTCTGGCCGTAAATTACACTTTTCTACCACGACTAATTATTGACTTTCTTCACATCTCGCCGAGGAAGAAAAATCTCCCATTAAACACACATATATATATTTTTTGTCTGTATAGTGCGCGGTTGACGCTGATGACAGTAAAGTGAGAAACCGTCTGTTTTCGGGCGCTGATGGGATTCATTCGTCCTCTATGCGGTTTATTTGCAAGCACAAGGCTGTTACAGTTTGGGCGACGCTTTACTTCCCTTATTTTACCACGTATGCATTTTACGGAGGATTGATGGCTTGAATAAAAGCTGGAGACACGTTCGCAAAGGACGGTTGTTTATGGGCCGTCGAGGCGTTGACCACATAACACAACCTCCCCCAGTGAGTGGACGCTGCTGCAGGTCAACCAGCCCTCGGACCTTATTTCCTGCCGTGTCTCAACTGCTGTTAAATAAAAAACTGGCTGTGAATGTGTTTAAAAAGGCCCAGCTGGATGTGGGACTAGTATTACCTTGTGGTCGTTTGTTACACTCGTGGAGGTCGTCTGTGATCTGAATCCCACGTGAACCTTCCGTGTGAGCAGACAGACCTTTTCCCTGCAGACAAAAGTAGGTAAAGCACTCGGATGTGGACGTACTAGGGCCGGATTGAGACCTGGTGAGGCCCTAAGCTAAAGCCCTGAGGCACCCCCCACCCCCCCAGCCTCTCTCTTTTTAAATGACACCAGCTGGTCTCAGAAAGCTTTACGCGCCTTTAATTATAGGAAAAACTGAAAATATATTGCCTTTTCATTTGTGATCGTGATGTAAAATCATAAAAATTACACTAGAGACTCCTCTAAGTTACAACTTTAAAAAAAAAAAGGGGGGGTTTTTTGTTTTTTTTTTTGGGCAAAATCATGAGTGGAGGCATAAAATTGTATATATTTTATAGGTTTCACCATTTACCACCATTACTCCCAGCAACACGCTCCGATAAGAATGAAATTTGGTAAACTTACGTGAAGTCCGCCATTTTGGATTTTTGGTGATTTGCTGACCATCTGTTTGACTGAACTCCTCCTAGGGATTTACCTCAATTGATTTTAAATTTGGTCAGTCAAGTCTCAAGAGGTTGTAGAAGGAAAGTTGCATAAAGATCGGACAGGTGACCCTCAGCGCAGTCAGGGCGGGGCGGCGAATTTTGATGTAAAACAAAAGTGTTAAAACTTGGTCATTTTTCATCCAATCAAAACCAAACTCGACATAAATGATAATCATCCAGCTGTGAACGAAATGACAGAACAATATTGAATCTGAATCAGTGCATCAGTCGTTCTTTTCATATTCAATTGAGAACGCGCAGTCGGAAAACAAAAAAAATGACTGGTTATTTCATAATTCATGTACAAATAAAAACTCAAAAAAGTTGTTTTTCATTCTTTCGATTGTTCGCACAAATTAAAAATTAGAAATAAACAAATGGACCAAATGTGTGGTTCCATGTTGACATTTCTGATCTGTGATCTGCTCTGACCCTGCAGTTCCTGACTTGTTGGTGTGT
>JAPQRP010050652.1:0-10000 GCA_037367295.1 Apogon hyalosoma
CCACTAGCCACGAGTGAAAGAAAAGTTTTTGTATTATTCATATTCTCTGAAAAATGGCCAAAGAATCACAAATTCTGTTAGGGTATGTAAACTTATGACTGCCTGTCGATGAACCTTATCCTGTTGATCCAACTAGGAGACAGAGCTCATGGCAAAGAGTATAGACAGCAGCACACCATGACCAACAGCCTCAGAGCTAAGACATGGCTAAAACCATGAGTTACATTAGAATTTTCCCAGTACTATATTAACAAGGATTTAAGATGGTGCACAAATACACACCAAATTGGAGGAAAGCAAGGATATGCTGACCTTGAAAAGCACACTTAGATGTGCAATTACAAGAGCTGCAAGTTCAATCAGATGAATTCAGTGTCCTTGAATCATAATGTGTTCTTGCAGTTCTCTCAATTACTAACAGTTAATGGCAAAAACGTGTTTGGTGAAGTCACTACGACCTTGACTTTTGGCCATCAAAATCTAATCAGTTCATCCTTGCGTCCAAGTGAGCATGTCAATTTTGAAACTCTCTCACAGTCTCCCTGAGATGTTGCGTTTTCAATATTATGAGAATTGCACATTTTGGAACCACATGTAGGCAAGAACTGCTTACACTAAAAAATCTACAATTTTTTTATCAACCAAGTTCACTACCCAAGTACAATGTAATAATAATAATAATAATAATAATAATGATGTACAATAATTTGTCCCAAGATGATAAATTGCCAACGTGGAGCAGTGTTCGTGGGCAGCGATTTGCCATTATAGTTCTATTAGTTTTAAGCTGTGATTTTTATGTATAAGGTATAAAAGAAGCTTATGTCTTCTGTCCTTGTGTTTTGTATTCTTAACTGCCTTGCAAGAGTTCATTTCTATACACAAAGTGGTTGTAAAATCATAATGTGCTATGTTTCCATGCATATTTCTCTCTTGCTAATGCACGCTCCGCTCACAAAAAGCCACCGGAGGAAGATGGATTATGAGCCAAATAATCCAGTTAACTTTTCATGTGTTTGCAGGCAGATATTTTCCTTTAATGTGTTTATCATGACTTATGAGTTTCTGTATAGCAGCCATTAACATATGATTACCATCACGGCCTAATGGGTTTGTCTGTTGTTTCCTCTTCTGGTCCCGGGTTTCATCCTTTTGTCCTTATCCTTTCACATATTTGTCTTGCTGCCTTCAACTTATATCTCTTTTTTTTCTCTCTCTGTCATTCTGTTTTCTCCTCTTCCATTTTCTGTCGTTTTTTTCTTTTGCTGTCCCTAATGCTTCCGTCGCTCCATGTGTCTCTACTCTCGGCCCCCGCGGCCCCTCAGCTCCCAATGCCAGAGCCTCACTCCCACGCAGTGCTCTCGATTATTGTTTAATTATCTGTGGCCTGTCATTTGAATAATGTGCGATCCCTGACTTTCAGTCTCTTTTCCCCTTAACGTGCTATTTCCCATTTACTTCCATAATATTTCCCTCCTTTCTCTTGTAGCCAATGCTAATATGCATCCTTCGAGTCACTCACCACTTTGACGTTTGTGTGGTGTCAGAACACTTTCCAGCTTTCCACCACCTCCTCATAAATCCCTGAATCTCCTCTTCTGCTGGTTCATTTAAAAATCAACCTGCGAGAGAGAGCGAGAGAGAGAAAGCCCACGCTTCTAGTTTTAGGTTTTGCTCATGTCAGCCCGCCAGTTTGCTGCAGGACATTCTTTTACTTCTCTCCACCAGCGTCCTGCTTTTAGTACCTGCACAATTTTTTTTTGTCTTGGGCATATTATAGAAACTTACTTTCTTCATTTCACCTTTTTCATCTTTGCCTTCAATATTTGTTAGAGAATGGTTTTGTTTCAGTTTGTTTGTCTATGTCATGCAAAGTTATTTCTAACATGTTCAGCTCTGTGGTACTTGGAAAAAGTGGATTGATGTTTTCTTCATGGTTTCCCTGAATCAAATGCTTGCAAATATACTATTATTTTTCCGCTGTGACTATACACTCTGCAGGACATCCCTGCTTGTGTACTGCGTGTTTGAAGGCAATTACTTTGCAAGAGTTGCCAGGGGACGTTAACTGAGACAAAATAGGGGAGATCTGGATGTGTAGCAAATCATCTGATTTTTAACATGTGACTTACAAATTTAACATTAATGCCAATGTGGAGCAGAACGTCGGTGTTTTTTCACAGCAGGACTAGCTTGTGTAGTGTAACACGCCATGATGTATGACTTTTACTGGATTGTGAAAAAAATGTTGGATAAGAGAAATGTGATGTCCCAACTTACTCTGTTACTTCACTTTTTCATTTTTTTGATCTCAGGGCAATGATGATCCATCGATAATAGCAAGGATCTTTATTTTTGCAACGTCCTTGTAGTTACCATCGCACTTTATTGTGTGTTTTAGCTAACTCAACACAACTGCATTATAGCAGTTCAGTACATTATAGCAATCAATAACACAAATGGCCCTTTCACTTACTCTCTTTATGACTCAAATAAACCCCCGAGGGCAGTTTACTTAAGGAACTGCCTACACTTTAGAAGTTGTTACGAGAACTGCGTACATGAGGTCACGTAATTTAACATCAGTGTGGTCAATGCACATTAGCGGTTATCCAGGAAAGACCCTTTATTTTCTACACTCACCACTTTAATTCAGCAGCAGCTACTATAAGAGTCAACTTCCCACTGATGTGCTGACCAGATACTTGCATTCAGTACATCGCAAATGTTTTGGCATGCTTTTGTGGTGTCACTTTAATACATATTGCCTCATTATTAGACATCTAAGCAGCGTTTAACCCATCGAACCTAATAAAATGTTTCCCATGTGTTTTGCAGGATTGGTCAAACTCGGAGTCCACTGTGTAACGTGCCAGAAAGTCGCCATAAAGATTGTCAATCGTGAGAAGCTCAGTGAGTCAGTACTAATGAAGGTAAGTTCACAGCCCTTACTCTTTGAGTCTTTTTTTTTTTCGTATGTAGATTTAAAACACACACTTAGTTAATATCAGTTAATTTAGAGGTTAATCAGCCTTACATCTACAGGATATTTGATGTTAAGCAAATGTATTAATAGTTATGACTTGGGGTGTAACGGTACAGAAAAATGTCAGTTCGGTATGTTTTCGGTACAGGGGTCTTTGGTTCGATACATTTTCAATACATTTTTGGTACAGTGAAGGAGACCGGGGGGGTGGAGAGGGCACTCCGTAACTACCTGAGGGACACAGGACATTTCTACAAAATATTATTCAGTCATTTATGCATTAATAGCCACCCCACATTATGTATTTTTGTATTTTTTGAATGTTCAGTGTTTGTTTATGGCAAACACTGTAATTTACGGAGTATTTTTGAACGCCTCACAGTATTCCCTGAGGTGCCCAGAACGTGACCTCACAGTAACACTGTAGCACAGGCACGGTTGAAGGAGAAGAGGAGCAGGTTCACTTGATTTTACCAACTTGAGTTAAGTTGAGTTTTTGTATAAAGGAACCTGTGGACTCTTTTGTTCCACAAATTTGCAACAGACCGAAAACCGACAGTGAAACTTAACATGCTTCAAATGTCTGATCCAACTTCCGTGCTTCTGTTATATTCTCTGTTGTAAAGTTTTGGGTTTTTTTGCAGCAGTGCTGAGAATTCACCACCCCTGAATGTATATAGAGGATGCCCTGCACATGGGTTCTGCTTGTGTCTACCCTGCTTCCCAAGTGTTTGCATTCTTCACATAGGCTACATGTATTTGTTCAGTACACCTCCGTATTGTATCGAAGGCCCTGAACTGCAACGAGTGCACTGTTACACCCCTAGTTATGACTGTATTTTAACATTTTGTGCTTTGCAGTAATCATATACAATCTTGTACTTCTATTATCTGGATGTTTGACTTAAAACTAAGAGAGTCTCAGTACTGATGTGCCTCTCGGACATGAAATTCTTGCTGACTGGCAGTTAGGAGTTATAAAAAGCACAATAACTGAGACTTAGGGATTTCAGCATAAGCCATCTTAAATAACTCGTGTGAGTGAATCATAGGACAATGAGTGTTACTGACAGATGCCCTTTAAAACATGCCATTTGGGTTCTATATCTTTAGTTGTAACTACTCCAAAAGTGAAAGTAAACATTTCTCCACACACTTTTCTCTAGTTACCTACATAGTCTTTTTTGGAAGGATACTCGGTTGCTTAGTTGTGTGTTTATAACCGCTATGCAAGAAAAATGGTCACTTGCATGGCTAGAATAGATGTAAAGAATATGGAGAATGAAATAAAAAAGACAACACAACCAAACAAATTGTCTGCTACAGGACACATGCACAGGGAACCATGCTGTAATTGCTTGCTTATGAGCCCAAAGTGGATGGGTTTGCTCACCGTAACAGGCTATCCGCAAATGGAAAATCCCTTCTTTTTATATCACATCTGAGGCAGCATCATTAAACTGTAGATGAAAAGCTCTCCCTGCTCGCACACAGCAGCTTGCTAAACAGTCCGTATTAATCAGAATCTTGCTGTGTCAGTGTCTCCCCAATTCTTTTTCCATCACCGCTGTCCTGCTTTGGAGGTAGCCCTATTTTTATTCGTTATTTGGCTCATCATGCAGCTCAACATCTCACAAGGAAAGTGTAGGTCATTTCTGTTGCCTCAGTGCTGACAAAACTCTTATTTGTCATAGCAGAAGCAGTCGCTGGAACATGTGACAGCAAAGAGGAAGAGAGTGTGATAATGTCCAATCCCAGGTGTTTCGGACCGTTCTGTCCTGTAAAAGAAAATGAACAGATGCCAAACACTGACAGGTTTCCGACAGGACCAAGGGTTTTGCTGAAGCTGCAGTTCAGAACCAATTACTGAACTCAGCCATTGTCGCACGTCTCTCAACTGCTGGCTACTGACATGTATGCGTGTGTGCGTGCATGTATTCTGGTCATGTACTGTATGTGCTTAGAGAGATTTAATTATGTGAGAGTCAGACACAATGGAGTTCTCTCACAAAAGAGGTTCAATTTAATTTTGTCAGTCGTTGGAGCGCATGCCAAAATGATAATATCATCATTTTAGGAATATTGTTAAATATATATTTTTTAGTTAAACTTAAAATTGAATTCAACAGCCCACGTTCTTTTCCTGCTTGGTAGTTTATTTGGTGAGATGCTTCAAAGTTTGTCCTCATGTGTGTCTACTATTGTTAAAAGGTATGCTTATATAAAACAGGTGTGTGTTGCCTGTAACATTCTCCTACATTTATTCCAGTTTTGGGGCACATTAGACATAACAGTGGTGTCACCAGCACTGTAAGATTACACGTCCAGTTCTCCTTGCAGAGGTTCTTGTCTTGGCTGGACAGGTGTTTTCTGATTCAAATCCAGGGGCCTCACATATTCCCATTATGTTGCACTCCACACTCTATGTGTCTATTCTGCAGCCTTCCTGTGTGGCTGTCACACTGTCAGAGTGATCGGGCTGCACTCTACTGCTAGGCTCAGACTGTGAAATGTCACCTTTTAATATGCTAATGTCTTGGGTCCCTGCGGTGCCATTAGGGGAGAATCTGATTCTCCTGGACAGGTGTGTGTGCGCGCGTGTGTGTCCACCACTACTGAGGACACCCATATATGTTTAGAGTATATAGTTAACATGCATGTATTTACCATAAGAGCTCATAATGTATTGTGTACATGTGTGTTCAAGACACATTCATATATTAATATGTGCTCGAACACATCCACCATGACACACGACATCCTTCTACGTCTGTCCTTCCTCCGACTGGCCTTGGGAGTCAGAGGTCTGTGAAGGCGAGGAGACGGGTTGAATTAATTGTCTCAGCATATCTGTAGATAAGTCTTTCCTCCACTCACTGTATTGAACTTTATATAACTACTGTTGAACTTTTTAGTCCACAGCCCCACGGGCTACGACACCATGGACCAGAAAGACATTGAATTGTCTTGGATAATGAATTTGTCTATGAACTTTATGTCAGTTTGTAACTGGGGAATGAGCCTTGACTACTTCAAAGAGCAAGTGCAGCTCAGTGTTTTTCTTTTTTTTTTTTTTCCACAAGCAGAAAACCTAGCAATGGAGTTATATGAATAATAAGGAGAGTCTCTGTCTGTAGGAAGTGACTGACTGTCATGTTTCAAATGATGAGAGGAAAACAGAAAGAAAGAGAATACACATTATATTCACATATGACAGTGTGTCAGCAGACACCGAGGCCAAATAGAACGCAACAGGATGGACAGAATATGAAGATCCAATCCAGTAAGTGAAGCCCAGAACCAACACTTTATATGTGAGCGTGTCCCGGGGGAGTAGTTAATGTTTCAGAATCTCAGCCAGCCCTCTCTAGCTCTGCCTGCCATGTCTCTATGCTGCAGGGCCGCAAGGTTAGGAAATGCAGGGAGGGAGGGCAAGAGGGAGAGCAATACTAGGGAGAGAGATGGACAAACTGTGAGAAACCCTGCTGAGACAAGATAACACAGAGACCTTAGTGGGTACATCACATCTCTACTCACATATCCTGTTGGGCATGAGCATATTGTCTTGCACTGTTAATGTGACATTCAGACACTGTCAACACATCTGCAGAAACTGAAACAATACGTGAAAGAAACAAATCATACATATGAAGGAGATCACTATAAAGATGGGTTATGCTAAAGAAAAAAACCCTTCAGTCTCTTCAGAGTCTCTTAGAGCTACTTTAATTCCTTAAATGAAGTGTTTAATAAAGTGCTTATATGATATTGGCCTTACCCTGTCTTCCTCCTCATATATTTCATTTCCCCTGTGAATGGCTCCTCTAGGCCTAAAGAGCAAAGTGCAACTGCTCTATGCATTAAAAAACCATGAGCCTCTTATTGCTGTGTTTCCAATCATCTGCTTTAAAGCAGTGAAAATGGCATGGTTGATATTGACCAGAGTGTGGCCATTGCAGTTAATAAGACCACAATCTGACAAGTTTCCATAAGAGCAGAGGAACCACTGTGCCACATTTCATCCTGTATTACCTACCATTATGCTGAGTGGAGCAACTTCTCTAATCCGCAGTTTAGTCTCGGGGTGAGTTAAATTGTTGCTAGCCGCTAGCACTAACAACTATCCAAGGGAGGAGGGTATCTTTAGCATGCAGCAGTTGGTAGTTGCTGTTGATGCCTGCTCTGTTCTCCCTCTGAGCCAGTGAGCTGGTGGTGGCGGCTGCTGCTGTTGGGATAAGGACAACTAATTAGCCAGAGTGACTCTCTCTCCTCCTGAAGCAGCACAACTTCAAAGTCACTCTACTGTCCCCAAGCTGGGAGAGAGAAAGGAAGAGGGTGAGAGGAGAGAGGAGGGATGGAGTGCAGGATGAAGGGAGATAGAGGGGAGGGAAGAGTGTGTTCGAAAGGAGGGTGAACACAAAGTTAGAATAGTTTGGAAGGATTTCATGTGAAAATGATATCTCTCCATAGTGACACTGTTTTTTTTTTTTTTTTTTTTGATCGGGTTTTTTGCGCTGTGAAGTTACTTATGGTTTGCTGACTGTGTCCTTGATGTCAGTCATAACGTTTCAGATGAGAAGTGTGTGTGTGTGAGACAGAGAGTTTGGAGTTGGAGAAGTCTGCTGTATAATTGCCCCCTGAAGCAAATAATTGAAGCGGTACGCTAAGGACACTGCATGTTAAAAATGAAAATGACAAGGCCTTGGTGCAGCCAGGGAGGACCTCTGCAGTACAGATGGCCTGAGATATAGGTGGAAACATCAGTAATTCTATGTATAATTCAATGTTAATTACAAAGCTTGACATTGTTTGATTTTGTGCTTTCCTGCTCACTTGTATGGTGCAAAGCAGTATGACTATTTGTTCATCTTTACAATCCGTTGTCTTAATAACAAAACCTAAGGGAGGTGTTCAATGAGACCGATGTTACCACAGGTTTAAACTCACACCGTCTAGAAATGACAATTTAAGGCTAAAAGAAAGCAAAGGCTAAGCCACAGAGTATGCAGTGGGCGGGTGAGGAGCAGAATGCCATGGCCACAGATGAATCACACAAAGTCTAATCTTGTTATCCCGACACCTCTGTGACAGCGCTGTAGCTTTCTTTCTCTGCCATCTCTACTCTTCCCTCCTAATGATTATAGATTGGTCATTCTCTCCCATCTCAGTTGTGCCGCTGGTGGTTTGATATAGAAATGCCTCGAACACGCACACACGCACCCTCTTTAACTTTACGTTGAGTGTAAACGCGTCACCATCCTCCGTGCACGCGTACGTGTGTGTGCGTTTGCTCGCGTTCGTCGGCGCCGCAGAGTGAAAGCAGACACCCCCTTAAATAAATGGGTTTCATATGTTGTGCTCCTGCGCGTTGATCCATCAGCTTTGTATGGTGCTGAGCCAGAAGCTAGGGCTTAGCACACAGTTTGATCTTAACAGGCTGACTGCACAGAAAAACTGTAGAATTACCGATTCTCTTTCTCTGCTGTATATCTGCTGCTTCTTATACATATGTCTTCCTGTTTTCCATCCAGTTGTGCATGAGTTAAACAAAAATACATGGATACTTTTAGCTTGTGGATATATTGCAAAAACAAATCAATGAAGAGCAAAAATGTATTAATTCTGTTGTGTCCTTCGTGTATTATACTACACCGAACAAAAACAAAAGGAATAGTATCCAAACCCTGTAGTTTCGTTGATAACAAACAGGGTTTTTCAGCCAATATGAAGGTCAGTCAACATTTTACCTTCTAATTTGGTTTCCTATCACCACCTCCAAATCAATGTACACACTTTTTTTTTGTCCAGCCTATATTGGGTGTCGATGAGGCTCCGCTGAAACGGAAATTGGAAATAGATTTTACCTGCTGGGCACAAGATGTTCGGAGTTTGTGAAGACATGTAAGCTTTAGCCTTACCTGTATGACATTATGTTTCACACTAAATACCATTGACTGAGGACACTTTAGTTTTACACAGCACAGACTGGTAGTTTAGGATCGAACGCATCCCAGTCAGACGTGTAAAACTGTTGGTGCTGCTGCTCACTGCGGTGACAAAGCTCATCAAACACACGCCGCGTGGTTTGACTGATTTTTCCTCTCATATATCTTATCAATATAAAACAGAGATTGAACGCAGACAATATAAATGAAATGGAGGATAGCACAACACAAGATGTAGCGGGATCCCCCATCGAGCTCAAAAGGAGACAGACAGACGTCTAAACCGATGGCATTTGTTTCTTCACTTCAAAGGAAACACCCGCTGCGTTGTCAGATAGATACGAAGGCTCTTTTTACTTTTTATTTGTTATTGCTTTGGTGTTGCTTTCAGTTTTGTGCTTTTCCTTTGTGAGCGAGGGGCATATTTTATCCAATCGTCTACCCTTAAGTGAGGTGAAGCTTTCACAGGGAGATCAGCATAGTTCCCCTTCAAAGTTTAGTTTCCTTTTTATGCCTGTTTATGTCTTTGTTTTGCACAGGGATTTCTTACCTCTTGATATTACCCGTGGACGCTCTGATGTGTATTTTGTGGGCATTCCCCTCAGCCAACTGTATTATGATCATCTTTTATCCGTCTTGTTTATGTGCAGTAGGGGACTGGTAATTGAAAAGGTACATCACATTCCCTTGAGCGAACAAATGTAGGCAATCCTCATTTTTTCATACAAATCTGTCTTTGTCATCCTTTTTTTTTTCTTTTCTTTTCATGTACTGCCTCTATTTGAAGACATAAACTTCTAATGCTCCGTGTGAATTTCTATGTGTATATTTTTAACCTTGTTGGCAGCTGCCGAACACCTGCGACAGTTGTGCTTCCTCTCAAATAACTCTCACAGGGTGGTTTAGAAAAAGGACAAATACTCAGAAATATTTGTAGTAAAGTACAGTTGCGGGAAAAAATTATTAGACCATCAAAAGTCAGCAAAAACAACGGTTATGCAATCAAGTACTAACTCCTGTGTGTATCATGTGACTAAAAGACAGAAAAGAAAACATGGAATGCCTAAAA
>JAPQRP010050712.1:0-31103 GCA_037367295.1 Apogon hyalosoma
ACATTCTGATTTTTCATTCTGTCAGAATTGTCTCTCTGGTCTGTTTTATTCCCTGTGCATCTCTATTTATTATTCTATTTACCAAATTGCATGACACAGGCAACATTCCAACTCCTGTGAATGTGTGGTTTTGGCTTCATTTTTACACAGTGTAAAAAAACAAAAAAAAAGTGCAACGTGGCGTCTATCTTTAGTTGTGGCATTTTTCTCAGGACTATTTCTCTGCTTCATTGTACACCGATCAGCCATAACATTATGACCCCTGACATGAGAAGTGCTTGTAATATTAATTCAAAAAAATCGACCTTAGATGCTCAATTGGTTGAGATCCAGATGGATGGATGGATGAATAGAAGGACGGATGGACTGACTTTATTGATTCCAGAATGGGAAATTCTAATGTGGCAGCAGCATGACAGACAACAAAAATAGAATATTAGATCAACATAGAATACAAGTGCAAACACACAATACATAAAAAAATTAAGTAGAAAAAACAAAATGGTAGAAAAACAGTTTGGTGCAACAATAAATTGTAATGTGCAAAGTAAAATGGAATTGTTGAGTAATATGGACAGTAAAGTGCATAGTGGAAATATGTTTATGACTGGGTTTGAACATCAGGCGAGTTTAATGTACTGTGAAATGGCATGTGGCAGGAAAGATTTCCTGTATCTGTCCGTTCGACAGCGGAGTTGTAATAGTCTTTTTGAGAATGCGCTGCGCTGTCTGTCCAGTCTGTAGAGGAGAGGGTACTCGTCATTGTCTATGATGGAGACCAGTTTCTTGAGCGTCCTCTTCTCCACCACGGTCACAAAATTGTCCAGTCTCAGACCGATTGCAGAGCCAGCCTTCTTGATGATTTTATCAAGTCTGTTGGTGTTGCTGGCTCTGATGCTGCTACCCCAACAAACAGCCGCAAAGAAGATGATGCTGGCCACAACAGACTGGTAGAAGATCTCCAACATTTTAGGGCATACACCGTTGGATCTAAGCTTCCTCAGAAAATAGATTTGGCTCATAACCCTTCTCCAGTCGTTCTTTAGATACTTTTAGATGTTACTTTTAACACATCAACTTCAAGGTCTAAATGTTCCTATGCTGCCTAATATATCTCACACACTGACTGGTCTAATTGTAATGAGATAATCAACATTAATACCACTTTGCCTGTCAGTGATCAGAATCTTATGGCTGATGAACCCTCTCTTAGTCTATTAGGACTCAACTTATCTCACAGAGCTGTGCAAAAGTCTTAGGCAACCAGTGGGTTTGTTGTTTGAGCTGGATTATAACAACATATTAAAATGCACATATGCATTTCTTAGTCTTCTTAACAAGATACAACTGAAATTTATATGAAAAAGGAGGAGTTACAAACAGGGATTTCAGGGCAAAAAACTGACCAAAGTGTCCAGGATTTAATGTGACCTCCCTTTGTAATTAACATGCCTTGAACTCTTCTGTTCAGACAATAAGAGATTTACTGCACTAATCTTCAGGTTTCATTGAACACCTGTCAAATGTCAAATGTTTCATATTGTTTGAGCTGCTTTTTGTCATGTGGACAGTCACTAAGTTACTGACTGTTGCCTGTACAAGTCATTTAGCTCTGATTATTTTTTTTTTTTTGTGAGCTTGTAGTACTGTAGTCAATGTTTCCTTGTATTTTCCATGTTGTTTCTTAAGAAAGAATTGTCGAAATTATTATGCTCATTCCAACCCCGTACAACCAATATAGTAAAGGTTTGTTTGTTTGCTTGTTTTATTTTGAATATCAACATTTAAAACCAAAAAGCAAGGAAAAATGTAAAATAGAAAAAACAAAAAAAACAAAACATTTGAAAAGGAGCAGAATAAGGTTCAGCTTATATACTTCCGGCCCCGTACCCCATCCTTTAAAGTCCCATATCAGTTCCTCTAAGTAACTTAACAAATCTTACACATATCAAAATAAATTCTAACCAATCCTGCACAAAACACAAAAATATTATACATTTCAAAAATAAACTCTGTCCATTTCATAGCGGTATTACACAGACAGACAGACAGACTTCACTTTGAACATTAGGCAAAAGAAATTCCAGATCCAAAAGGATAGTCCAATATATAGAAATAAATCAAGCAAAAAACAAAACAAATATCACACAAATGTACAACACAAATGTCACAAAAGGTGACCTAAGACTTTCGCACAGCAACATATATCAATGTCTTTCCCAGCAAGAACAAAAAATATGAACCTTTTCACATTATAACAAGATGATTTGGTTGTTTTACATAATACCAACATAACCTACTGTTGTCACATAAAGTGTATAAAGCACTGTTAAGTCAAAAGTTTCCTGCAATGATATAATTAATTTGTATGGTGTAATAGCATGAAAACATCTTGTTGTAGTAATAAAGTTTTCATGGTATAACATGATACTCATTCTTTGTTTTTTTTGTTTTTTTCTGACCTGGCAGCCATACACTTAAAATAAAATGTCTGTTTGCTGCCACTGGGAATGGTGATAAGAGCAGTGAGGATGACCCAAAACAGTGAAGTTCTAGGCTAGAAAAAAAAACATAACAAAAATAACCTAAAAACTCCAGAGAAGGGAGGGTGACGGCAGTCAGGTTTATCAGTGGATTCAGTGAAACCTGTTCTGTTGTGGAAATACTGAAAACAGCAGCTTTAACTGTAGCTTTTGATTTAATGTTTTTCTTATTTTCTTATTATTATTCCATGTTATGATAATTTTTTGTAGTTTGTAACCAACATTGTTAGAGGTTATTAGGACTGGAGTTAATTTCCATGAATTTATGGATGATGCATTTAATTCTGATCCCTTCAGACCTCTTGCTGAATTAAAATAATCCAATCCTGACATGTCTGTACTGTAAATTATCCTCCCATCTTTCACTGTGAAAGATGTAAAAATAAGCAAATATCCCCAAACTTTGGAGTCTTAGTTCTCCAGCGTTTGATTGACAGCTGATAACTGAGCCACATACGCTTCTCGCCCCTGGTGTGAAATATTTACTTGCATCAGAATGACTGCTAAACTTAGGTGTTAGTATCACAATTTGCAACCTGTATGGATTCCCCTCCTTCCTCTCTTTGGACCCACAGTATTTTTTTTTTTTCTTCCAGAATTTCTTACCCTCTGTCTCTGATTCACAGTCACTTCTCATATCCAGTGTCTTGTTTCTCACCACAGATTCTTGATGTGCGTAATGTCATGGTGGTCGTGTCTCGGTGGTATGGAGGAATTTTGTTGGGTCCCGACCGCTTCAAACATATCAACAACTGTGCGAGAAACATCCTGGTAGAGGAAGGATACGCTGCTTCCACGGTGAGAGAGTCGCTGGGCCTTTTACTTATTGTTCTGTCATCTTCTACTGACACATCATCCATCAGTTTTGACTTTGTATTCAGTTTGTAATTCTGGAAACACCTGGTATCTCGTAGTTTAGTTGGCTACATACTAAGGTTACTGCAATAATCAGAAAGTGGGGGTTTTGGTAATTTTATACTCTTGCAACTACAATACGGTCAAAAAGGTTGTCTTTCCAGCACTGTCTGACAGGATATCTATATAGTACTTATATGATGTAGTGAGACTTAGATTTATTTGAGTAGTTCAGAGGGTCTGCTTGGTGTGCTTTGTGTTTCCACAGTCACCGTCATATTAAGGATATTGCTTCATTTTGAAGTGTCTGGTTGCCACGTGTTCAGGAGATCAAACACTTTCTCTTCGCTATCACCAGTTTGAAGTTGGGTCCAGTCTGCTTTGAAGTCATCTTTGTGTTCTGCAAAGTTATTCCATTGATAAGATGATTGAACTTTGAGCTGTTTCCACAGATAGATTAAAGGTACAGCAAACCTACTCCTAAATGTATCCTACTTCAAAACCCCATCTGTTCACTGTAAAAAATCACCACTCAGGTTCATTCTCATGCTGACAGCAGCAGACTTCAACTACTGGACTCTGTGACAGCTAATTACAGGCTCCAGCCGGTGGATACAGAAGCCCAATGGGGAAATCGCTAGTTTCCAAGCTGCAAAATTTTAAATCAACTGTAAAATGAACACACAGTATAGATGTATAAATAACTACAAGGGCCTTCCAAGAGTGCATACTGTTGCCTAAGGCCCCACCATCCTGCAATGCAATCAAACACACAATTTTGCAAGGTATTGAAATAAATCCTTTTTATTGATACCGCTCCAAAATCTACGAGCTTCATCTTTGGTCCATGCCATACACTTCTACAGAGTTTCATTATAACTGGTGCTCTTCATAAACAGGCAGACAGACATAAGCTCCTTGACGGGGAGAATAAAATGCGATTAAGTGTAATTTGCACAACAGACCAAACTGAAGCTGAAGTAATAAAGAAATATGACAGCAACTGAAACAGCAGGAACAGAAATCAGAGGAAAAAAATATGAAAATACACACCTTAACTTAAAAGGCCATGCACCACCTCACCCCTCTGTACCTTGGTGACACCTCCACATCACTAAACCTACCACCCTCAGATCCTCCTCAGCTGTCTGTCCCACTGTCCCCCTCTGCTCACCTCACTACCAATGGGGGGCAGAGAATTCACCCCCCCACCCCCACCCCACCCCACCCTCCACGATACTGATGCAAACTCATCTGTTCAGACTCTCTTACCCGCTGTGAGTGTTGAATCCTGAACAGATGACCATGCAGATGGTGTGGTCCATGTTCATTGTATTTTATCGTCTTTTGTCGTATTTCTTTGTATTTTATTTTATTTCTTTGTGTTTCTGCTTTTGTCTGAATGGTGACTTTGAGTGTCAAGAAAGGTGTCCATAAATTAAACGTATTATAATAATAATAATAATAATTATTATTATTATAATTATTATTATTATTATTATTACCCTCCTTCTGCAGCTGCAAATCAAATGATTAAATATAACTGTAGTTGACCTAACACCATTTCACACTAGTATGGGAATGTACCGCCAGTTTTCCAAGCCTCCATGTCGAGCCACAGAGTAGAGCAGTAGAATCATGCATACAGTTTCATGGAAAATGTTGGGGGCTGCTTGAAAAACGGCTAAATTTGGTGATTTTTTACATTTTATTTAAATGATGTAAATTCAGTGTATGTAGAATAGGGGGGAAATGACAACATTATCAGCAACATTAATGTATTCTTCCTTTTTATTTCATATATTAAACAAAGAGCTTTATACATAATTGAGGCCTGTGCAAAAATCAATTTTCATATTTTCTTTACACAGTGAAAAGAGTGTGAGGTTTTACAGTTTTTACATGGTCACAACTTAATCATGCAAGATGATATACATACTGTTTTCATAGGTAATATATACTGTTAATATTATTTATATTGTTCATAGATATACATACTGTCACATTCAGTTAATATTGTAAATATTGTGTGTATTCATATTTCATGTCTGTTTTTTAGTTTTTATTCTACTTAGTCCAGTTCCCACCTTTTGTAAAATTTTATATCCTGTTTTATGTTCTTATTTTTAGCTTTTGGAATTTCGTGTTTGCTCTATTCTTGTTTTCTGAAGTTCTATTCTATTCTGTTCTATTTTTAATCAACTCACGAGACATGTCAGCAGTTGTCTGTAGTGTCAGCTGTTGTGAATTTCAGGGCTTTCATGCACTCTGACTCTTCAGACCTTCTGCAAACACTCAAACAACCATGGATTTTTCAAAGTAGCTGTGTTAGACTCTGAAAATTAAAGTTGTTGATCCCCACAGTGCAGGGGAAGGCTCCAAGGAGATAGTGAAGCATTTTTAGCTTGCTGTTTTCACAGTGTAAAATATAATTAAAAGATGGCAGTTACAAGGCACTTTGGAGGTCATGAGGAGATCTGGAAGACCGAGAAAACACTTTGAGAGAATAGCTCGTAGGCTGGTCAGAGTGGCAAATGAAACTTCCATTTGGCTGAAAAAAAACTTGCAGGAAGATTTAGTAAACTCAGCGTGGTGGTGCACTATAAGAAGACCTTCACTGAAGAGTCTGTAGGAGAAAACATTACTGCATTTTCATCAAAAAAATCTAATGTCAAAGGCATGCAACATCTTTAGAAGCCTGACATGTGTTGTGAACAAGCACTGTGGACTGATGAAGTTAAAAAACAACCTTTTGGGCACAATCAACAAAGATCTGTTTGGAGGAAAAGGAGCAGCATGTCATGAAAAGAACATCTTGCCAACTGTTATGCTTCGATATTGTGTTGCAGCCGACGGCACAGAGGGAAGAATGGATTCCACAAAACACCAGCAAATTCTGGAGGCAAATGTCACACTGTCAGATGGATTCTATAGCAGGATAACAATCACAAACATACTTCAGAATCCAACACGGCCTGCCTCCATAGACACAAGCTCAAGGTTCAGGAGTGGTCTTCACAGTCCTCAGACTCAAACATCACTGAGTATTTGTGGGTAGATCTTAATACAGCCGTGCATGTGAGACGACCCAAGAATATAGCAGAACTAGAGCCCTTTGGATAGAAGAAAATCCCAAATACAAGAACTGCAAGACTTTTAGCTGGATACAAAACATGTTTGCTTGCTGTAACATCTGCCAAGTACTGAGTGTGTAGGGTGCGCAAACATTTGCACATGCTATGATTGTTTGGTTTTTTTTTTATTCAAAGTTTTTATTCAGTGAAATAAAAAGTAAATATAGATTAATATTGGTGGTAATATATTTCCATTTTTCATCCATTCTTACATCTTGTCAGTTAAAAAAAAAAAAAAAGTCTTGAAATTTTGCTATTTTTCAACAGGTACCCATATTTTTACATGAAACTGTATACACTCAACATATTTTTGCCAAAACCATCCAAGAATTCAACCCTTTTACAGTAGACTTCAGTAGGTGGACTAGATGGCTGACCTCAGGAGTTAATGTTGTCAAAAGGAGGTACATATGGGAAAAATATAAATATCAAATAGTATAAAGCCTAAAGGCAAAAAACATGGCTGAAAAACTTTTTTTTGTTGTTGAAAAGAGAACTTCCTGTTGTTGTTGCCTCAGTAGTTAAAGTCAGTTGTATTAATTTAATTATGTTTTCTCATATTTTTTAAAATAAGAGGAAATTGGAAATATCCCAGTAACTGTGGAAGGCAGAAGAACATTTTTTCTGTTGGTTTAAATATATTAGATAACATCTCAGACAGCTTGTGGAGGAAAACAGGATTAGTTTTGCTCCTCAGACCCTCAGAAGTAAAAATGCTGCTGCCACCACAGCAGCTATTCTCCACCACAAAAACCACAGGTTTACACCCAAACAGCAAAACATCATTTGACTTTAGGAAACTACATGAATATTGACATTGTTCCCTGTTTTTTCAACATTATTCTTCTTTATGGAACACAATAATTGCGCATGTTTGCTTTTTGTCCAGGAGAAGGGAGAATAAAAGGTCTGGTTTGTCAGCAAAATGATAAATAGAGAATGTTTCATAATACTTAAGAATGCAATATTTTGTTTGATGTAATTATTGGAATACATTAAAACAGTATGGTGTGTGCCAATCAGTACATTATAATTTGCACATTTCCGTAAGGGAGGGAAACTCAGCAAGCGCTCTGACAAAGCTGTCTGTCAAAAACTGAGTCACGAGCTTTAAAACAGCTCTCAAATATTGAGCTTTGAAAGGCTTCGGTATGAGGAGTGCTAATGTAAGATAATCATTAGTCAGGTCATTCTCTAATCCTCTCCTCTTATTTTACAGGAGGAAATCGCTAAATCAGGGGGGAAGACCAAAAGGCCAAAAAACAAGAAGATAAAGTGAATCTAAAAAGACAGAAAAACATTCATTTTAAGTCTTCAGTCACTTTTCTTTCTATTTCAGGGAAAAGGTCATTTCCAGCTGATTCATATGTGTCTTAAGAGAGACAGACACTCAATTATACATGGTTTATTCACATAACTAAGGTATTTCAGCCTTTGTATGAGATGAAATGAAATGTTTACAGGGCGATGTCTCATCATTAAAACAATTAAATAATTGTTGTTTCTTTGTGTGTAATTATTGTTTTGCAGATTTTGTGCAGGACCAAAAAATTGACATTAATATAATTTGCACTTGATGGTGATATTGATATATTGGTCATGCCTCTGTGACTGAACTCAGCTTTCAGACAAATCGCCGTATGAATGAAATTCATACACAATTTATTCAGCTTTTCTTAGAAAACTGATCAGACACTGGTGCTCTACATAATGAAGTTCACTGAGTTTCACTGACACCAACAGCCTGACACCCACTCACACATGTCCATTTTCCCCAATGCATCTCATAGACACTTAAAGATGACTAAATATTCAACTTTTATCACTCACGTGTTTTCTCAGAGCATTTACTTCACATCGTCTCCTGCGGGGCTTTTGCCTCACCTCTCATTTTAGTGTCATTCGATCCTTGGAAAGACGTGGTCTGCATATTAACCACCTTAGGGTTGGCCTGAGGGAGCAGAGGACTGCTTTCTAAAAATAACCAGGACTCGTCTGTGGGTTTGGTAGTTTGGGGTTTCTCTGGCACAAACCAACTGTTTCAGTGCCCAAAAAAAAAAATCCTTTCATCTACATTCAATATTGTGTTTAATGGACAAAAAAAAAAAAAAAATCAGTGAATACTGAATTGTTCAGACTTCATTGTTTTCAGATTCTTCACATTTCCTCCATGTCTGCGGTCTCAGCTGCCTGCTCATTTGGAATCATTGAGAACAATTACAGCTAATTCATTTAGCTGACACTGTCATCCTGACAAGCTGTCATCATGCTAAACACACAGTCTCAGCTCTAATCATATTTTTTAGAGCCTTGTGAAGAATCCATGAAATAAATTCCCACTCAGAACTGAAGAGAATAATCATGGTTGAACTGGCTGTTAATTATGTCAACACTCTGGGAGAACTTTGTTGTTGTCTGGTTTGAAGTGGATTTTTGGTGCAGTGTCAGAAGATTGTAAGATCCATTTAACATGGGCAGGACTTAACTTGTAATATTTATTCTCATAAAACACTAATAACTTAAAAGTCTTATAGCAGGAGGCTGTTGCACATTTCTTCATTTTCCATATATTTGTGATCTGCTGCCGTACTGTCTTCCAGCATTGAGGCTGGAGGATTTGCAAGAATTTTGCAAGTGTGGTGTGGTGGGGGGTCAAGTTGACCCCCTTGTACTGACACTGACCTCTGCATCTCTGAACTTGATGCCTGGTGTGCACGTCCACCATCTGACCACAGATCCAGGCAGATATCCTTTGGCCTGCAGCTCTCACACCATCATTTCTCCTCATTCTGCTTCGTGGGTCTGGACCACTTCAGCCTCTTGATTGCAGACTTCAGCCTTTGATCAGACGCTTCTGCGGACAAAGAAACAAAACGTCAAGAGAGGCAAAGTGACCAGAGGAAACCCGGATTTTGCGTCGCCTACAAAGTAAGAGCGTACGAGCGTCTGTTAGTCCTCTTTGTCTCACAGGAGACGCACACATGCACCACATTTTGACTGTTTAGTGGGTGTCTTTGACAGCTGTTGCTTATTTTCTTTGTTATGACTTGCAGGAGGGTGCAGACGTCTCAGACTTTTACCTTTAAGTGGTCTTTTACGCACGTTGAATTCCGTGCGTTAATATGTGGCGCCGTGAGGAAAAAAAACGCTCCATCTGCTTCAGGAGCGTTTCCATCACCGTTGGAAAGCCTCATGCGCGCGCTTTTCTTTTCCTTTTTTGCGCAAACGTTGCTGCAAAGCGTTTACTTTGAAGACAACGCCGGATGTGCTGCGATCCCAGTTGGCGGAGTCAACCACGATGACAAAAACCACCGTGCGCTCCGCTCTCACACATCCAGCAGCACGGCACTGTTAATCCAAGCAGCAGGAGACAGAAGCGCACACAAGGACCTACTATCAGACACTGTTCCCAAAAAACTTAACGCTTTAATCCAAACTCTCCAGATCACACAACTGTTCTGAAACAACATGGGATTTTTGGGGAAAGTGTCTTCTTTTAATCACTGCTCTTCATTCATGTTTGACTCCTTAGTAAAGTGGAGAGGAACGTTTGGGCGCGTAATTGGACTTGTTCGGTACCTCTGTGCGTGAGATGAAAAAGCTCTACAATGATTTTGGCATTAAATTAACTATGGGCGCACATATTCTGGAGTCTAACTCCAGCGGCAACTTGACTCCAGCGGTGTCTGAGGCTGGGACTGTCCTCCCGGGGTACCTGGTCGTGATCTTATCGGTCCTCATGGTGACTCTGGTTGTCGTTGTGGTTGCGGGAAACGCACTGGTCATCATGGCTTTTATTGTGGATAAAACCCTGAGAAATCAAAGCAACTACTTTTTTCTGAACCTTGCTATATCTGATTTTCTCGTGGGTGAGTTGGTTCCCTCGTCTTTGTGTGTGTCTTCCCTGTCAGCGTCAAATTTGGCTCCTTGATATCTTTTGTTCTTCTTCGTGAATTTAAAAAAAAAAAAAAATCATTTACAAATCACATTGATATTGTAATTTCGAGCTTCTGTTGACCTTCTTGTCCCTTTTTTCCATTCATGTCTTAGATGATCAAAGGTATTGTTCTATTTGCAGCATCCCTGTATAATGAATGGCAGGTTTCAGTTCATTTTTTGGCAGGTATTCACACCTCTTTGTGTGACTTAAGCTCTTACTATTTCCAAATAAAAGGATACCCACCTCTTTATTTTAGAAACCTTTTCAGGCTGCTCTCTTTTCCAAAATGCCTTGCACTAATTCACTGCAGGGGTCTGATGCAGGTAATGTGCAGCAACCACTAATTTTTTTGTCACTTGTAATTGGTCTCACAATCAGGCTGTCTGCAGGTCTGGAGAGGTGTGAACATGAATAGTAGATTGTGGGGGTGAATCATCATGCAGTGTGTGCCCATTCCAGGTGCCTTCTGCATCCCGGTGTACATCCCATACAACCTGACAGGCCGCTGGATGCTGGGAAAGGGTCTCTGCAAGGTGTGGCTGGTCATGGACTACCTGCTCTGCACTGCCTCTGTCTTCAACATCGTCCTCATTAGTTATGACCGTTTCCTGTCAGTCACCAGAGCAGTAAGTACAGGCTGTGGAGGTGCTCATTACCACACACGTAACTGACTTACTACCACAATCAGTCAGTCTTAAAACGTGTCACTCTTCAGGGCAGAGAAGCCATTTACATTCACTCCTTTATGTTGGTGTCCTCAATTTCCTCCAATCACCTCTAACGCTGTGCTTGAGCTGTCCAACTAATTTGGTCTGTAAATATTGTGAATGCAAATATTAACAGCTGATATTGACTCTGCAGTCTGTGGATATACAGTAAAAAGCTGATGGCCTTGTCAGCCCCTTTAGAGTAACACTAAATATATGTTTGTTTGTTTTTATGACACAGTGCCCTACATATAGCTAATATTAGTCATCATTATAAAATGTTATCTTAAGATTAATTTTAAAATCAAATATTTGCTTTTGCCTTCTTTAATCAGGTTGTAATTCAGCCTATTATTTTGACTGGTTTTGACAGATCTGAGCCATTTCAGCAGCTTAATGTAAAATTCCTTTTACATATTTATATTCAACCCAGAGAAAGCAGGAGCCCTTTTGCTTTTGCAATGAGTAGTGCCAGAACCAATTAATAACCCAGTGAAGTAGCTCTGCTTCATTATTTAGTGAACCTAAAGTGGACTTGTTTAGTTGCTTGTTAACCACAGAGTCACTGTGTGAGTCAGTTCGAGATCCAATTGTTCCAACAATTCCAAGACATATTCAGTAGTTTGAGACAAAAAAAAGCTAAAAAAAAAAAAACTAAACAAAAAAACAACCAAATAAAGACTAGTAAATATAGGAGCCTGATTAAATGATAGAGTTTCGACTGAGAAGAGGTGACGTGTAAATGGAGCGGACGCAAAGAGAATGACTGGTGGAGGACGGCGAGGGAGGAATGAATCAGGAGAAACCAGATGTCTCTTTGACACTTTTGTGTTGAATGGATGAATATGGCTCTCAGCCTTCGTCTCTTTGGCTTCAGTGACACAGCGTCATGAGTGGGTTTTATTTACAGTATCACTCTGCTGCTTTGTGGCAGCACAATGTCACTCAAAGCAGAGGCAAGTGCATTTGTCAGTGAATATGAGAGAAGCTTATATATGTTTGAGATCTAATGCATGATGTTACAGAACGGCAATAAGAGTTTATCTTACATGGAGTAATCACACTTTGCCTTTCTTTTGATGTAGGTTAAATACAGAGCACAGCGAAACATGACCCGCCAGGCTGTGTTCAAGATGGTTGCAGTGTGGGTGTTGGCTTTTCTCCTTTATGGCCCTGCTATCATCTTCTGGGAGACAGTTGTTGGGCAAAGTGTAGTCCCATCCCATGAGTGCTATGCCGAGTTTTATTTCACCTGGTACTTCCTGCTCAGTGCTTCTACTTTTGAGTTCTTCACCCCATTTGTGTCTGTGGCTTTCTTCAACCTCAGCATCTACCTGAACATCCATCGTAGGAACAAGAACAGTAGCGCCTGCTCTGAGGATGAGCCCAAGACTCACAACAGCAAAAAACAAAAAGATCCCACAGCTTGGTCAGTGTTTTTTGTGAAGACACGGAAGGTTTCATCCAGTGAGCCCACTGCTATTTCAGCAGTTATTGAGGATGATGATGCCCTGTCCCCATCTTCCAGTGGGGATCCTAACACTAGTCATGTATTCCTGCAGAGGGAAAAATTTTCCCCCAGAAGGAAAAACTCTAGGCTTTTTCAGCCTACAGCCTCTTGCATGGGACCCGGCCGAAGGACACAGGGATCTCGGCTTTCACGGGACAAAAAGATTGCCAAATCTTTGGCCATCATTGTCTGCATTTTTGGGATTTGCTGGGCTCCTTATACTCTATTAATGATTATTCGTGCAGCTTGTAGTGGTGAATGTGTGCCGAACTACTGGTATGAGATTACATTCTGGCTTCTGTGGCTGAACTCTGCTATCAATCCATTCCTGTACCCTCTGTGCCACAGCAGCTTTCGAAGGGCTTTCTCAAAGATACTGTGTCCTAAAAGACAATCAGTCCAACCTCAGATTGAGATTCAGTCTTGTTAGATAAAATCAGTTGCTCTTCCATGCTTTATAAATGCAGTATATATTGTTGGTCAAACACTGTAAAAAAAAAAACAAAAAAAAAAAACACTGTTCTTCCATTAAAAATAGTTTTCATAAGAGATAGAGAAAAGTTATATCAGGACTGTCTCTGCATATGTGACAGCAATACAAAAAGTTGTAAAAAAAAAAAAAAAAAAGTTCAAGAAAAGAATACTGCACTTTTAATACTCCTAATGATGGGATAAAGAAGTGGACTCCAGTGTCACCGTTAAAAGTGGATGTAATTGCTCTTGCTTAAAGCTCTAAGAGTCATTGTCAATGGCGTACATTTTTGAAACTGCTAACCTTCATAGACAATCTTTGTAAGTAGGACAGGATGGAGTGTCGTAGTTAAGGCTTTCTCAATTCAGGGCTCTTTATTTGCTAAATTAGGGATAATGCACTGCACACTGCTCATTATTGCGAAATAAACCCTCACAGGGAGATGCAGGACATCGTGCTTGAAGCTAAAGTCTGAGATGATGTCTCATACAGGCGTCATTATGCACAGAAGACGATCACCATAATTTTGTCAAAGATATAGTAAAAAAAAGTACAGCACATCAAGATTTTTAATTATGCTCTGTCTACATGAAAGCATAGTGGAGGTAGACAACAGCCTCAGTGAGAGCCTGTGTTTCTCACAGGGTTGCTATGACAAGAAAACCTTTTCCTTCTAATTCAGATTAAATTGATGTGATTTTTTTAAAGCTGCATAACCTCACAGACTTTCAAAGAAGATGTTAATTAATAAATATGAGAAATATTATTTATTCATGCTGTCACAAAGTAAAGCTTTTCTTCATGCAGCAATATAATGGCAAATGTGGGAAGTTCAAAGCACATAAGAAAAAAAAAGATAATGACCTGCATTTGTTGACTGACTACTGAGTGTGATAGTATCACAGTGATGTTTTGTATTATTGCATCTGAAAAGGGCCTATAGGGACAGGGAGAGTCAGCTATCATCTCCCAATAATAAGTCTGCACTTACTTTTACAAAGTTGTTCTTGTTGATGTTCAAAATGTACAGCATTATAAAATAAGAACTTTTGTACAGTAATACCTATGCGAAGCTAGATCATTGTGTTCTTTAAGTGCGCTATTTATTTAAAAAAAATTTTACTGGTTTTTACAATACAAAGAACAACTTGACTTATTTGTATCATGGCTATGAATGTTTGTCAGTGTAAATAGCCAAAGAAATAATAAAGACAACACCGCCTGCGATTAAATAAGGTTTGTATTTATATGTGTATATAGTAAATGAAGAATATTAAGATTATGAGGGGAAATTTTACGAGAACACTTAACGAATGTGGTAAAACTATACAGCTAATATGAAGAGATTCACAACTTAGCGTAAAGACTGGTGACATGGGTGAACAGTAAGGTTAACTCAACTCAAATGTAACACAAAAGAGTGCCTTTAGAGCTCACAGTTTAACATGATCCATCTTGTTAGTGTAAAGGTCCTTGGTGTAAAAATAACATGGTTCAGATTATTCCTGTGACAGTTTGCCTAAGTGACTTCCTTAAATCTTTGGTGGTTGCCTGGCAACAAAGCAGCGACAAGAAGACTTCCAGGCCAAGAAATCACTATTTAAAGGGATTAAATTACAAATATATTAACATGAACTAGTGCCAGATTTTGTTACTTCTGTTTGTGCTCAGTCTCTACGCTAAGTTTAGCTAATGATTGAGTTGACTTGTTTGAGTGGTTGTGAAGGTTGATGGTTTTCAAGTGTTTGAGGGTTTTGTTAGAGGTTAAGTGTTCTCAGTTATTTTCCTGTACAAATGATAAGATCATTTCAGACAAGATGTAGATGTATCAAACTGTGACAATAAGAAAAACTTGTTCTACACTTGTTTCTAAGAATGTTTCTATCTGATAACAAGCACAAGATAAGTGACAAGCGTGACAGAACTGTTGAATTTTGACCTTTGTTACATATTTACAGCAGTGATGAGCAGGAAAAAATGTCCACAGAAGCATCCTGAGGGATTTGAGCCTTACAGGAAACAACAGTATCGCTCAGCCGTGTGGGAATTATGTAGAACCTGAGAGAAAAAGCAGACCTTCGGTGATTGTTAAACCACACACACACTGTGACTATTTATTCATAGTGTTGAGAGAAAAATCACCCAAATGGATGATGTAAACTTCTATTTTAACTCTCTCTAGCAACACATCAAACATGTTTTGAATGTTCTGGAAGTCAAATATCCTAATAAATGCCCCTAAATAAACAGAGATTTGATGCATGCAGCATTTGTAAATGGATTAAAGAGTAACAGACACTACAGAGACACACTATTTTTAACACAGGAACATATGCACAAGGTCATTATCCTTCAAAACATTTGGTGATTTCTTCCAGCAGATGACTGTCTGTTAGTAGAGTCATCTATATCTCAGTTCAGCTTTGAATAGTTCCTCTCATCAAATTTTCCATCTCTACTTCTCACTGTGGATACAGCGCACCGCATTAAGTGGCTTTTGTTTTAAGAAAGTTAACTGTTCTTTCTCTTAAACAACATCAATTTTTGTCGTCTGCAGTGACAGCAGTACTTGAGGATTAATAGATTTTTTCATTCTGTGCAGTTGTGCGGGTTACCCCACTGATCCTATTTAAAGCACCTTCACTTGTTTATTTATATGCTGCAGTTACTGTAGCTGAGGACACACAATTTGTGACATAATTCCAAAGTGAACATACCTTCTACAGACCAATCCAAAAATGTACCTGACACATAAGACTCAGGTTTGTCAAACTCCATCTGCTGGAAATAGACCCCTGAGTCGAGCAGTGGGCTACAAGTGCCTTTTAAAAATGGGTGACAAAGTCAATTTGGCTGTGTTTCTTAAAAGGTCAGCAGAGGATGAGATGAATAGACTGTGGTTTAGGTGACCTGTATAGAGCCACAGCTGGATTTGCAAATAGAAAACAAATTGCTCAGCACAAGTATTGACATTGTTTCAGTGCACTGTGGGAGATCTAAGAACCAATATTTACAGCCTTTTGAAAAAGAAAATTGGAGGCGGTTCACAACCTCCTGATACACATTTAAATTGGTCTGGGATACAAATACGGTGAGAGTAATGTAATTGTTATTGAACCAAATATCTTTAGAACACAACAAAAAATTTGACCCCAGAGGACTGGTGTGTGAATTCACAGACCTCTGACGCTTCTGGGCACATGCTTATTAAAGAGAGGCACACATAACACCAGCACAAAAGTAGACGCCACTCACTGTCAAGACAGAGTGTGGTTTTAAGATGATAAGCCTCATGCAAACACTGGTCATTTAGAGAGAACAAAAGGAACACAGCCCTCTAGTATACATCACTGTCAAAATGCTTTGGTAAGCAACATGGCACTTAAAATGTTAAAATGTTCATTGTCACATGGACTGCTTTGTTAATTTGTGTTATTCTCATTTAAAGTACTCACTGTGAACTGCAGCCAATAACATCATGAATACTACAACTGTAAACTGTCTGACCAAGGAAAAAAATAATAATTTCAGTCGGAACTGTTCACAGATTTTATTTGCAATCTATTTCCAAGTGTGCACTCTTCCAAACCACAGATATCAGGCGGTACGAACAAAGACACATCCTGGCAGTTACCAATGAGGTTGTCATCAGCTCTTAAACACAATCCACAGGGCAATAAATAAGGTATTTTATGTTGGTGAAACTTGGTGGAAATCAAATAAGAGTGCAGAAAACAACCTCTGAGGCTTTGTTCTGACTAAGGTCAGTGTAAAACTGCATCCACACAAAATTAAAATATCATCAACTCCACTTCCAGAATTTTTGTTTAACTCAAACACCCTAACCATGCAAATTACCCTCAGAGAGATGTTCTACAGCCCTCTGATGCCACAAGAGGTCAATCAGACATGATTTTACTATCATTACCATCTCAGTAATGTGCTATCTTTTCCATGTAACATGCTAATTAGTGCTTTTCAGATTTGGGTCAACATCATCATGACCTTGTTAAGTAAAATTATGTTTCAGAAAATGTAGAAAGTCCCATCGTTCAACCACATAGTTGTTACAGTCTGTTTAGTCCTATACAAGCACAGGGTTTTCCAGCCAGTGGTCATTTCTCTGTGGTTATTAGTAAAGTGGTGACAGTGTGAGTGACACTGAAGTGTTTTTGGGAACATTTGTTACAGCTCATGAACCATCATACAGTTTAACACTGGTCAGTGGTCAATAATGTTACAGTAATATGACCAATGTATACAGCTTGTCATAACTTTACAAATAAATGTGACATTTAAGGAATGAAGATATGTCTGAAAGAGCTTTGGCATTTTGCAACTTCACTTCTGTCAATCTTTGCAGGATGAATGCGGTGCTCTTTAAGTGCTTAAGACATTATTTAAATATTTTCACTAATAGGATATTTCCTGGTTTGTAAATAAAACCCTATCTATGGCAGGATAAAGGAAAGTAAGAGCTTCTCTAAAAGTGGCAAGAAGCACTGAAGAGAAACTGATTAAACTTGCAATAACTTCAAATATCTCAAGTGATTATTTTTTCATCTCTTACTCACTCACAGTACACTTCTGAGCAGCACCCAAGCTATACTCTTTCAGATATGAACAGACACAGTGGTTTGGTGACTTATTTCAATGTCAGCGTTTCAACATTAAGTGTTTTCATGCAGCTGCATTTGTTTAACCATGCACGGAGAAACAGAGACAAGGTTTCCACAGCTGTTCATCCCCCATCTCCAGTAACATCATTACAAAATCCATAGACAAATCCATTTCTTCCACCTTTTTCACATCATCAGAGTTTGCAACACCTGGGATTTTGCACTAGTCATTTTTCCAGTCCAGAGACAATTTACAGAGGATGGAGTTCAATGGGTAGTTTTGATTTGAGAGCTCGAGAGGGCAGATCCTCTAATATAATGCTCATAATGCTCTCTGTTCTCAATTTCAGACAAATCCAAATTTATCCCCAAATGTACACCGAACTGTCCATGCCTGCAGATAATGAATAATAAATTCATGAGTATGATGAGTTTGCCAGCCAGTGGATTTATCTGGCACTAGCCTGCAGTTGGCATTCATGTTAGATTTTCACCCACTTTGCCCACTCAATGCTAAAGATAACACCACAGATAAGGAAACTGTGGGGCAATCTCTTTGGTACTGATTTGTGTGTTTTGAGCTCTGCTGTATTCAGCCGTCTAAGTTTGAGATCTGACATTTTGATTTAACAACCTTTTATTTCTTAATGGTGCTGAACAGGGAATGAACCATCAGACAATTATCGTGTCTGTTTGTTCCATATGTCTGCTGCTCCCAACAGTAATAAAACACTGCCAGACATAATTGTACTCAGGTATGTAATTATCTAGTAGGTTATTTTTCTAGTGTGCAGTTCCTGCCAACTGTTGTCCTCTTTTTTTAATCACCCCTTTTCTTTGTTTTGATGTGCACTGCCAATTACTAATATGACAGTCATGACTAATTAGAGTCTATGACAAAAAAATTGTTGAATCACCCTGTGTTAGTATTGATTTATCAGGGTTTGTTTATCTTATCATGTGCAACAATCAAGTGACGGCAGAAACAATTAGAAAGAAAATTAGTCAGAAAATACGAGTGCACCGGTGTGATGAATTACTTCCCCCACAGTTTGAAATCAACATAGAATTGAAATATTCATGGCATGATAGTTAAACTACACTTTGGTTTGGTGCATATACTCAGAAACATGAAAAAAGACTGAAAATTTTGAAGCTTCATCCCCCCAAAAAACTTTGAAGTTGATGTAATACCTTTGTAAAGGTTTTCATAATTCTCTTGTGCAAAAACCTGGTTGATATAGAACATGTTAAAAGCAGCCCGGTGTTTTCGTGCCCTACATTAACTTGTCACTCACCTGTCACTTTTCACTCTCTGATGGTGTGATGAGACCATTTTCCATTTGAAGCCTTGATTACTTTTGACCTGGTTTTGTATGTTAATTCAACACATGGAGGTGAGCAGTCAGGAAAAAAAAAAAAAAAACAACGCATCCGGATGAGTCGACAGAAAAGTAATTTGCCCAGCATGAATACACAGATGCTATTCAGGGTGATGACGCACCCATTGCCCCTATTTGGCTTCTGTCCCAAAAAGTCAGAGTCAAACACAGCCCTGTCTGTTCTGACTGCAGAACTTGGGTTTTTATTGTCATCTCATTGTCAGTTTTCTTATTTCAACCCTTAAAAGCCAACACAGACAAAGAGAAGCAAGGACACGGTTAATATAATTATCATTTGACTCAAGTGTAGCTACACTTTCTGTCTGAAGCAAAGCTCATACATAGACAACTAAGGAATTTTCTTTTTTTTCACTGTGAAAAGTTTTATTTAGTTATTTTCAATTTCTATGAGAAGTTTGGTGCAAGTTCACCTTTTAGTCTGTGGGTTACAGCTCAGTGAATTCTTGATTAAAACACTAGGTAGCATGGTAAAGGCTAAATAACACACACACACACACACACACACGCATGCACGCACACACACACACACGCACACACACACACACACACGCCAGCATTTAGGGAGATCTAATTGCAGAAATGATTCAGACATAGATGATAATTACAAGGGTATACTAACTAAAAATAAGAGTAGGTGTGCTTTTCTTCCCTTAAAACAACTGAATGTAGTATTTCTACTTTAAAATGTATTTTTTAAATCCCCTAAAAGTATCATTAGAGAGTTTAGAATAAAGGCTTCTGAAGTTGTGCTAAAGATGCCAATGTATTGGATTGTAGAGATATGAGATGAATATATTCAGGCCATGTTCTGGAGGATTTATGTGCCCACTAGAGGGAGTAATGAGTCGTTCGGATGGTCTCAGAAGCACTAAGAAAGGCGAAAAAATGTATGTAGAAGATATATACGCTATAGAGGCTAGAAGCACTGTTCTTTTCACCACTAGACACAGCTCGAAATGAAAAGAATGGAGTTTGATGCTGAAATGGCAGCATTTCTTCTACATGGGTGAGTTTGATTATGAGGCTTATGGAGGTATTAAGTTATTATAGGATGTTAATATCTTTACTAAGATGGCAACTTGTTGATCCATGGTTTACACTAAACTGACAGTTCTGAGCTTGTTTGGACAAATCAAAACAGATCTAAACCATACGGAAAAAGGTCATTTGTGATTTTATTGTGTTTGTTTTGTGTCTAAAACAATAACTAAGCTAATAGAGCTATAATGTAAACTATCAGCTGATGCAGCACATGGTTATTATTATTATTAAAAGACTCAGGATCACTCTTAAAATAAATGGCTTAGTTTTAGTTTCAAGGAAAAATCGTGAAGATAACATAATACAGATGTGTGTAAACAATGAGCTTAATACTTTATTCAGTTAGTAATACATGCTGGACACATAGCATTGATTCCTCAGTGGTTATGGTACCTGTAATTTTCCTGTTGAGCGTTTGGAATATTAATACTACATAAAATCCCTTTAAAGTCAGCTGTTTATGTCTACAGAGGGAGTGCATCTCCTGAACAGAGTCCACTGTGTTTCTACAAGAGCCAATAATTAATTTCATTTTCTGTTTTCCTTCAAAGGCAGGTTTTAAGATGCATAACCATTCTCTACTGTGTATGAGTGAGGACCAGAGTAACACCAGAATGGACACATCAAACACTGACTCATTTTCATGATTTGGCCACTATATATGGGAAGGACAGTGAAGGCGTATTCACTTGGCTGCAATCTCAAAATTCACCACTAGATGCCACTAATAGTGAATGTTTAAAAAGGAATATTTATGAAATGTATAATTATTACCACAATGTCACAATATCACCACAATGGACCTTTTCATTTTGTGAATTACAGGTGGGGGCAGAACCTATGGAGAGCAGCCATTTTCAGCCTGAAGTGATGTACCGTCATTGATTCTGGGTGATTGAGTGCAAGTAAACAAGCAACAGTCAGTGAGCGAGATTGAGTGGAAAGCATGTGTTCGTGCTTGTTTGTGCAGCTGGAAGCTTTGCCCCCATTGTCCTAGAGACACGACCCATGTTGTGCTGAATTCTACTCCCTGCCGAAAACTGCATTGTGTTGCAGCTGCCGAAAACAGCTCCCCGTTCCTAAGTCAACCACAAAGAGGACAATGTGCACCAAATTCACCCTGCCACACCAGAATAGCTCCAAATGTGAGCTGCTAATGTCATTTCACTCCTTTAGCTTCACAGGCTTATTCTGATGGGGGATGCAGTTTTCGGCAGTACCTGGTGCCGAATTCTGTTCCCTGCTGAAAACTGCATCCCCAGCTGTGAGTGATGTAGTTTTCAGCAGTATCTGTTTTTATTTTTATATATTTTATGTGTTGTGCATCTAAGATTGAACTTTTGAAAGTTTTATATACCTTACAGTTTGCACATTCTTTAATATTAAACAGACAAAAAACATAACTGCATAACTGTCCTCTTCATGGCTGACTTAGGAAGGGGAAGCAGTTTTCGGCAGGGAGCAGAATTTGGCACAACAACCCAGCACTGGCCGATAATGTGTTATCTTAGACTGGTGTCTGCTGCATGGGGTCAGTGACCAGTCCAGCCCAGGTAATCGGACAAATTAACGAGTCTGTGTCACTACCGGTGCTGGAACAGCCTGTGATGGAATCAACTAATCACTGAACATGACTGACTGACAGAGCAGTGACTTAGTACACGTGTATACTTAACAACAGGCTATGACGTAAGTTTCCTGAATTATACATAATCACTTAAAATAGCTAGCAATGAAAATTCACTAAAGGTACCTTTTAATTCTATATGCAAAAGATGGACACAAAAGTCATGGAGCGCATCCTGAACCTATTAATGTATATACAGGGGACACAGTGGACTGTAGACACAGTCACTCCACTGTGTCTGAGGATGTACTTAGACCAGCACCTTGTTGTCTGTGATGTAACCGTAAAGTGAGGCGGATAAAAGTGCTCTATAAAAACAGGCCTCTTTCTCTGTGTTTGTTGTCTTTCAGTCAGCAGAGCCTCTCAGTGTGAAGTGTATCTTTACAGCTTGTCCTAAACAATTACAGACAAAGGACTGGGCCTAGACCTTATTGACTGCTGAGTGTCTGCCAATAACAAACAAAACCTCTTCTGTGACATTCCCCAGGCCTTGATGAGGTGGTAATGTGTTCTCCTCATCAGCCAGCTGACAATATTTAGATGTTTCTGAGTAAAGTCATGTTTACGTTCTACAGTGCTGTGGTTCCGAAAGACATGATGGACACACAAGGGATTTCTGTCCTCTGTGAAATACTGTCAAAGTGCTATGGTTGCATATATTCTGTGCATGTTGCCCAGCATTGCAACAGTCTTTACATCAGCCGAGAAAAATCCCATCAACCTGGGACACACACAGGTACCTGTGTATGTCCTCACTGCCCACTCATCTCACACATGTGTTCACTGAATCTTGACATTTCACATATTATCTGCAGGGACCTCAAGTTGGATTTAATAATGTATCATATAACCACCAGTGGTTTGTGGATGCTTTGTGTTCCTGCACTGACAGCATCAACCCAAACCTAACCCTTCAAAAAAAAAAAAAAACAACTAAAACTAAAAAAAAAGACATATCCGGCACTCTTTTCTGTACATGTGAAGAGAAAATGTTTCCTTGGTAAAGTATTCTTTTAAGATACCCAAAGGAATGCAACACAAAACATCTTCGAGGCCAAAAACTTTGAAATCTTAGTTTTCCTGTTTTTCCGCACACATGACCCACTGTGACTTCAGCTTTTGATTATCTGTCTCTTAGTACGAGGTAACACAGTAAGTGGCATGTTTAATCCACAGCAGGGCCCACAGAGATACAGTAAATCTGTGTTTAGAGATGTGTGCAGTAATTGAAATGAAGGAACCAGCTGAGTGAACGGATGCTCCTCACAGACAAAACATCTGTCACAAGCTGGAACACAGGAGTCCCTTTGCAGCAGCCATTTAGAATACAGCAAAGAAGATCTGCCTCAAGGGCTTGTATTGACTCCAGATCCAGCCAGTCGAGGCATTAAATGTTGTTCAAAACATTTTTATCAGAAAAACAAATATTGCAAAATCGATGGCTGCCACAAACAACAATGAAGTCAGAGATTTGGAAATCATTCATGCTTGCTTTATTGGATATTAAATCAGTTATTGTTCAGGCCAGAGACATTAACATCAGTATCAGTTTGACCTTTTTCTGTTTCTGTTGTGATTTCATTCAAGCAACCACATTTTCCATATTCTGATTTTGAAGGTCTCTGTCCTCCATCTCTAATGTCTAGCCTGAGGCTTATAAAGAGATATGAAGAGCGCAATGGTGAGATCCATCTCCAAGAGCCGACAGAAAGAAAAAAAAAAATCAAACAAAACACAAAACCAATTATGATAATATGCAGTGGATTAAAAACATAAAATCCTGCGAGCCATGCTCACGTACATATTTTATTTTCTGGGGTAAATTGTTGCATAAATAAGCAAATCTCCCACCCTCTTTTGGAATTCAAGACAGAAATCGGATGTTCAGCTCAGCTCTGTCACTGCAGCTTCTTTAACAAGAAATAAAACATCTATGGGTTTTGCTTCTTCATGTAAAAGATGTTGGCTGTGTTTTATCACAAATCGCTCTGTCTCTATACACACAGACAGGGTGAGTTTTCTAGAGAGCACTGAGGTTAATAAGGCTAATTGTCTTCATCCAATCGAAATACTGCAAAAATAAAGTGAAGTGTAATTTTACACCCAGAGGAATGACCGTGTCGTAAATAACCTTGTTTATTACTCTGGATGAGGATTACTCATCCAGCAAAACGATTAGTTTGGTAGCCATGAGGAAATCAACCTTGATCAAAGTCTGAGCAATCATCCTTTTCATATCCTCCTACACTCTCTACCATCTCTACCATGATGTGTCTGAACCAAACAAGGTTATACGCAACATATTACTGCTGTGAAAATTACACATCAAATATGTCAAAGTAAGATATGACTATATATATATTTTTTTGAAAGAACAGGATCAGTGTTTTCAGGAAAGTGTTTTTCAACATATTTCATTTTTTTCCTTTCATCAGAGGTAAAAATGAAGCATATCACTACCCTTGGTCCAATAGCTGAGAAGGGTCAGAACAGGTGGACCTTTTTGGCTTGGATTTTGGAGTTGTGCAACAAGGTACTTAAAACCACTTGACAGTTTTATTTTGCTTAATGTAAATTTTGGGACCTGCAAAAAGGTTGTGAAATAATATCACAGAAGAGCCTTTTAGAGATTCAAACAGAGGCCTGTATTTTCCTCACCCACAAGACTCTTCATCACTAGAACAACACCCAGGACAAGCATTGTCAGATTCTTGTATTATGTAACAACTGGGAAATTACAACGCTTCAAATTTCTGTAATTATTCATAACTGAAAGTGATTATGTAAAACAGTAAACTCAAACACAAATCTTGTAAGGGAACCCACTCTTATTAATCAGCACACATGATCAGTGCATCTGAAAGCCTACACAGATATATGAGCATAACACAGAAAGCATAATTACAATCTGTCCAATCTGTCAACTCAGTTCCCCATCCACACTGTGATAGTGGATAAGGGTTTAATGTGTCATTTGGAAAAGTTGGGGAACCCCTGGTTGACCCATACACTTCAAGTTTGGCAGAAAGTGATTAATACTTGCAAAATATATCATATGTTGAGAATGCTCAGATGGTTTGCTTGTGATTCAGATTTTATTCCTAATAGACATGACTCTAGCTTCAAATCATGGATTATGTACGGTCTCACAACGCTCCTCTCACTTACTCAAAGAAACACCGTGCTCAGCCTTGAGGCCAAATAAACATGGCTTGGCACAGAATGAATTTCATGGATGCCTGCAATTACGATCTTATTTTGATCATTTACGTAAACTGACTGACTTTTCAGATGCTGAATCAAAATTTTACCGCATTCTTAAAGGGGAACTAGGCAACATTTTTACCTTAATTTTTATTTAATTACCTTAAACTTTGGAGTTACTTTTAAACTCCAAAGTTTAAAAGTAATTGTATTGGTTAAATAGGTTGTTAGCGGGAGAATGGAGAATGGAAGCCGTCCACCTTCCCACTAGCGCCTCTAGGGCTGAATATGCCACTTGCAGCTTCTTAATGCCGTCCCTGTAGCCTTGATCTCATCTCCCTGGTCCAAGAGCTCATCTCTAGCGAGAAACATCACGCATTTCACTCCAGTAGCGTATTCAATCGCTATTTTTTGCCTTCTCATCACCAGCTTTATTGAAAACAAATGTACAAATGTCTCCGCTGAGAAAAATGCTACAAAAACAGCAAAGAAGAACCAAAAACAGCAAAGAAGAGCCAAAATGTTAAAATGTTGCCTGGTTCCCCTTTTAAAAATCCCACAACCATGAGCCCTTCTAATTCCATCTCAAAATTGCACACTGCTCTCTCATGCCAACAATAATAACACGTTAAACATTTAAGTTTAAAGTTATTTGTCACATGCGTTCAGGGTACAAGTACCATGGAAATGAAACACAGTGTGCCCTGGCTCTCTCTCCACTCAATAGAAAAAAAAAACAAAACAAAAAAAAAACAAAAAACAAGCAAATAATCATAACAGTCACAGCAACAATAAAAATACTTATCAGTAAATAACACTAGCCCTCCTATTTGTAATACAAAAATGCAAAATAAAATAAATACAATTCTAAAAGCTGTAAGTCAGGCTGCAGGTTCCCAGCTACCTCCTTCTGGCTACATATTAAATGTAAATTGGAAAGGGAATCAGGGATTGAGATTTCTGAGGAGGCTTGGGGCATTATCTGGTCCTTCCAGTGGACAACTTACAGCTCCATAGATTGGAGAGAGCTTTGCTGGATGAATATTATTAGGTATTTCTAGACTCCATATCAGTATAAAGGTGCAATTAGGCCATGCTGGAGGCAATGTGGCTCTACTGTTGCTAACCATGACCATATCTTTTGTCCCAAGTTAAATGTTTTATGGAAGGGTATCCAGGCATATTAAGCAAGGTCTTTAACACTCAAATACCTTTGAGTTCTGATGTCCTGTACCTGGGCCATGTTTTGTTTTTGGAACATAGGAGTGAGAAAAAGCTGCTGTAAATACAGTGAAGAAGAAGAAGATGGTTAAGCCTAATTCAGAGTACCCTAGATGATTGGACTGGAATTATCCTAGAGATATTTAGAATGGAAAAATTGACCTACCAAATTAGAATCCAAAAGAATGAACTTTACTAAACCTGGAACAACTGGATTGCATTTATAGCCCCCAAGAGAGCAGGCTTTCTCTGATCCCTCTGGTAATATTGATTTGTAATGTACTTATTTAATTTCTGACTGGTTATTGATGATTACTTCTAAGACAGTAGCAGCAGGTGACCCCCCCCCCAGTTTCTGCACATAGATCTGTGCAAAGTGTTCTACCTTTAATGAAGTTGTATGAGTTCTCTCTATGTGAACTGGTGAGCCTCATGTGGATCTTTTTATTCTGGGCAATTTGTCAATACAACCCTTAAGAGGATAACTGTGTGTCCATTGTTACTAATAAATCAAATGTCTTGTGTAATTTAAGTTATTAGAGGAGACTATGTACTCTTTAGATTCACATGCCCTGACAGCTGGTGATAAACTTTTTCTGGACCCAAAACAAACAAAACCGTAAGGTAATTTTTGTTTTTGTTTTTATTTTTGCTAAGTTGCTATGCTGGTGTATTTACATGTCCATTCCAAATAAAGATATAATTAAAAAAAAAAAAGATCTACTTCTCGCATAGTACCGCAGAAGTTTGCCTTAGTGACATAAGTTGCTGGATATGGGGTTTAATAGTTTATTTTTATGTTGTTTAGAGTTATCTCATAAACCCTCAGAGACCTAAACAGTCGCTGGTGACTAAAAAGCATCTACTGATTTAAAATGTTTAGCAACTTCTGAACCACTAATCCCTTTAATCTATATCATAATACTGGAAGGTCTCAGAGCATCTGTCTGTGTGTGTATGTGTGTGTATCGGCATGATTCTGACAAATTGAGATGTTTTTAACTGGCCAATTTGGTACTTACAGTTGAGGAATAGTCCCGTCTCCACTTGAAATATCTCAGCAAGTTGATAGGACCAATATTAGTCCTTTTGGAATACAACTGCCTTGCAATCACGAAAGCGCAGTACCACGCTGCATGACGGGAAATTAAGTTAAAAACAGGAACGCTGCATTTACTCCTGCAGTCCTGACATATTGGTATTTACATTGGCGCCTGCAGCCATTTGGCCGGAGTGTAGTGACATTAGACAGAGAGAGAGAGAGAGAGAGAGAGAGAGAGAGAGAGAGAGAGAGAGATGTATATAGAGTTAGGTAAGGAACGTCCTAGTACTTACGGAGAACTCCTGCCAACCCCCCACCCCCACCCCCTGCTTCGTGTGTACCTCACAGTTTCACTCTGCAGGTGCACCTGGGAATTAATACTGTATATTAATTGTCGTTTACATTTTAAAGAATGACTTACCAAACAATTTTTATGTCACTACTTATAAAATATAGTCTAACATCTTTTTCCAAAAGTCTCCTCTCCCCAGCATAAAAACTACCACATCTAGAACTCGTGGTTCCCCATTGGTTACACACTACTACAGAAATAATTCAGGTAAAATGCAGTTTCTCAGCCTTTCGGCGGCCCCAAGTGTGTCTTATTTGAACATTCAGAGGATCTGTGCATATGTGGAAACACCCTCATCTTCTGTGATGTTGATCCACCAATAACATCCATGGAATTTGATGTGTACTTTTTCTTCAGTTTTGATATAATAGCCTTTAAACTCTGAGCTTTTATGAGCATCTACCGGTACATAATCAGTCAATTAAATGTAGGAAAACACATATAAATAAATAATAATATAATACAATAATATATTAATAAAATATAACACGTGTTTGAATGTGTTTACTGTACATGTAATGTGTACGTGTATGTGTATGGTATAGATTGCTGTATAAGGAAAATGTGCATAAACTTCATCCATGGTCGACATATTAACAAAATAATATCATCTATCATCAAAAGTACATCATTCATCAGTGATCACCAAAATGTCTTGAAAGATTGATTATTCACTGTTGGACAAAGCTGGGACATCAGTATTCTCCTACAATCTGCACATTTCCAAAGCATATTAAAATTTCTAGTTGAAGGCATTCGCTCTCTGAGGTTTTGAATGGTTTAGCTTGATGATATGCAGTGAATTTGGAGCAATTTATGCTTTAGTTTCTTTCTACTTCCCTTCTGCTGCTCATCAGAGGCAGACGGATAATACGTAGTGTTTTATTTGCCTATAAAGGTCTTTGGGGAGACTACATTCCCTGTGAAACAAGTTTTCTGTGCTTCACAAGGTATTTAATAATATGAATTAACCCACATATTCATGCATAAAACCACGCACATGCTAGTAGGATAGTACATCTTGGAATTACATCATGCAGGTGTTTTAGTTCACCTGCTTCACAGTCGACACTTTAGGGAGCACAGGTGCAACTAATGGCATTAATAACGGCTGTGATCCATTTAGGTGTTTCAGTCACATAACCTAACAGGAATGGCTTAGCCTTAGAAGGAAATCTGTATGGAGCAGACTCATTGTTGATGTTAATAATTACACCTGTGCTTTTCCACCAAATATTCAGTCAGCAAGATGGATTTTCTTTGGTGTACTTATATGTGAATGAAAGATGAAAAGTAACCTTCTATGCAAACTACCTTTTGGACATTTGGGGATGTTTAGTCCTTCCATCATTAAGTGACAAATGCAGTTATTTTTCAATTAATGCAGCGTGAGATTCCTTCCATAAACCTTGCAAAGCCTACATCGCCTGTGCCTAAAGTGAAAAAAAATATTTAACTGTCATTAACATTACCTTAACAAATTTAACCGACAGGGACTTAAAGACAGCACAGGATGTTTGCTCTGCTTCTGAGTCTTCTCGCCTTAGTGGATCATATATGCTCAGTATGCTGTGAAATTATTTTTTTTATCCTCTCCCAGAATGATTTGAGCAGACGCTGCACAGAATTGCTGCATTGTAACTGCTGGGTGATCTTTTTTTCTTTTCTGTTTCTTTTTTCATCTGCCATCTATAGATCCATGGAAACCAAACATTTAAGTCACCTTTAGGACACCCATGCTAGAAACAGCCAAATTCTTTTTCTTCATCTTTTTCTTCATAATACAAGAATATGAACACAAATACAAGTTGGTTTTTTTTTTTGTTTTTTTTACCTAAATAGTGACAGTAACACAAGATAGTGCAAACAAAATAAATACATGGTATATATAAATATAATCACCATTCATGAAAATCTTTACAAGGGCACATCTGTCATTTATTTGAAGCTGACTAATGTTAGCAACAAGCCTACAGTGGGACTAGGAAAAAAAAAAAATTTAAAGGCATTTAATGCAAGATAACACTGTTTTTTTCATTATATAAAAGGTTTTGTCTGTTCTGATGTGGAATCCCATTATTCACATTTGTTTTATGATTAGCTGTATCTCTGTGGTGACTGAAATTGTCATTCAACAGATCTAAACACTGGATTCCCATATAAATGATATGGGAAAAAAAAATAAAACTATGTATTGAGGAGATGTTAATAATTCAAATTGTCACGTCAATACTGAATATGAATGAGCCTCCATTCTGAAATCGCTATTGAGCCCCGTTGCTTTTCTCCTGCACAGTTATGTCGGCCACACCATGGACCTGTGTGAGCTGCTTGCAGTCCAGTGAAGCCAGTAATTTCCTTGGCCCAGGCAGGGAGGGGATGAAGTGTTCAGTCATAGATACAGAGGCACGGCTGCCAATATCTCTGAGGGCAGGACAGGAAATGACAGGAGCAATCACAAAAGAGAAAGATAGACATGGTGCTTTAAAAAAAATAATAAAAAAGAAAAATAGCTGAGCACAAAACATTTTCCTCCTCACCCACAACTTATCGTCCGAGCGGCTAGAAGGCCTAGTCCTTCTACATGAATCATCACCCCTTTTAGAACCTGTGGGAGTGGATTAGTAAAGGAAATCTCCACTGCCATCTTCTCCCCGACCACGGCACTCCCGATCAGCTGCATGAGACCAAAATAAACCATTTAGTATCCAAACTTTTAGACAAATCATCGTGATTATTTTGGTTTTGTGAGTTCCTGGTGATAATGACTATACATGATTCATTTTTGAATGAATGAAAGAATGTGGCTTTTTATTTGGACTGTTGTCACATCTAACAGTGTGAATGATGTGGTCTGCACGTAATAATGCTGCCTTAACTGAACAAAAACAGCCTGATCTTTTGTTTGGCAATATAAATTAACTCTTAATTTTTTCTTGACCATTTACTTTAAATCAGCATAAAATTAGAGTAAAACCCAACATTTTATTATTTGAAACTCATCCTTCAAATAAAAATGGCAGCAGAAAATGCATCTTCCATTTTCCCAGAGCATGACAGATGACAAAAGAAAATGGAAAATATTTGATTAGAACAAATATCTAGTATTAAAAATACAAATCAATTGTCCATTGACAATTTTAAAGGTCAAGATCAAACCCAAAACTTTAGAAATTTGTTTACAAAGGGGACATTTTTTTAAATTCATACTAGTCAAACCTGATGTGATTTGACTGTTTACCACATGCTTATTTATTGTCAAGATCTAATACCACAGTAAGTTTCCATAACTTTAATGCTGAAATTTTCAAGATTAAGATCACAGACTATTTAAAAAAAAAAAAATTTAAAAAAATCAGGATTTGTATCAGGATTTTGTACATTTGAAAACATATATCTGTAGACCATTGTCTTCCTGACCTGAATGCAATAT
>JAPQRP010050794.1:0-30905 GCA_037367295.1 Apogon hyalosoma
GATGAGTTTGAACCTATCAAAAAGCTTCACGTATTTATGTTTGTGTAAACATCTCTGTGTACCATAAAAAGAACTGTCGGACTAACATGAATGGAACTGTATGCATTCCAACGGTGAAACGCTGTCCGACTGTTTGCTGAATAAAGAACGTCTTCAGTGAATTCCAACCAACTGAGTTTGTCTTTGTCCAACGGAAAGACGACAAGCACGAGACGATGGAGACATTGGAGTTCGAGAGCTCCTCCACTCCTTTATTGCTGAACATGACCAGCATTCTTGGTGAGTTTCTCAATGCTCTGTCAACATGGTGAAAAATAATGCCATTACATTCCATTATTATGTTCAAAGTGTTCATTGTGGTAAATACTATTATGTGTTCTATGTAGTGGCGACAATGACCCCAGTAAGGAAACGAAGGTGTGTGGCATTGGACATGGATGCAGTTTGTGAAAGGCTCCAGTCCATGCAAACCAGTTGGATACAGACCATCCAACAGAGCCAGGACCGGGAGGAACGGTTGTGTGGTCTCTACGCTGATGGAGGGCATTCGCAGCTTACGGTCCTCTATGCCTACACAACCACGGGTGCAGCGTCCTGGCATGTTCCCACAACCAGGCATGTATCCCTACTCTGGTCCAGCACCTGATGAGCATCGCTTGATGTACCACCACCTGTAGACTGCTATGCTTTTGCCTCAGGGGTCTGGCTACTCTGGAGGCAGACCCCTTAAACTTTTGTAAACCTTTTTTTTAAAAACTTTTTTAAACCTTTTTTTTTACTTTTGAAAACCTTTTTTTAAATTTTGTACGCTTATTTTTATATAGCACATTATTTGCACTGACCTATTGTTTATAGTCAAGTACTTTGTACATCTGAACATTACATTTCATAAAAAGCTAAGTTATATTTATTCTTTTGCAAAGGTTATTTTGAAAATATTGTATTGTGATGTCTGTTTCCTACTTGTGACAAGAATGGTAATTAACACACAGCAAGTGCAATTATTATGTTTTTATTAAGTCATAGGATAAAAGAATACAAGTTAAAACTGGAATTGAGCTAAACATATTCACGTATATACAGTCTTTGCAAACTGAGTGGCCTTCACGTGGTAAGTCTAAAATAATGGTCTGCGCAGAGGGAAGTTTGTAGCCATGTACTCTGTCAAGGCAAGTCTAACAGTCTGAGCACCAGAGTCCTCAGCTGCATTGTAGACTCAGGCAACGGGCTGTGGTAACTGGTGTTCGAGACGGTCAGCTTCTTCTGTCCAGGCAGGATTGACGATCTCACTCTCACAGAAATTGTGCAGTGCACAACAGGTGGCAATGACGTGGGGTGAATGTGTAGTGGAAATCGCTTCTCTTTATCAACACCTGCCAGCGTGACTTCAGCCTTCCAAAAGCTATTTCCACTATAGTTCTAGCTGAACTTAGGTAGACACTGAATGACTCTTGCTCAGCTGTAACACGTGGGTAATACGTGTAGCCTTTCATTAACCAGTTCATGAGTGAATAAGCGGGATCTCCAAGTAGGAAGAGGCTGACTGACCTGCCGTTGATGTCTCTCGGCTCCTGTTAAGTAACACAAAAGGAAGCCATTATACATTTACCCAAAATACTAAAGATGCAGAGCACGTGAGCAGTGTCTATGGAACTTGCATTCAAGTGGTATAGGATTATGTGTCAAGTCTGAGAAGTGTAAATGTTTGTGTGTACTAACCTTTGGTAACTGATGTGCCTGGGTAAACAATGCCGACTGAGGACGTTAGCGTCATGTGCACACCCTGGCATCTTGCGGTTGATGTTCCAGAACCTAAAAGTATGCAGGACCACATTGTAAACCTCATGTACAGAATAAGAACAGATCAACAACAGACCAAAACATGTATTTTGCTAACTCACTGATACATATCATTCACCACCGCTTGCAGCATATAGGAAGGCCATCCTTTTCTGTTAAAGTCTTTGTAGTCATCACTTGGTGGCAAAACAGGGATGTGAGTACTGTCAATGCAGCCAATGATCTGTGGAATGTGAAACTTCTGTTCGAATCTGCATGCGATGGCAGAGGCCTCCTCTGCTGTGAGCACTTTGATGAGATGGTGGATGATGGTCGTTAGCATTCCTTTACAGAAGGCATACGCAAACTTCTTCACGGTGCTTTTATCAACATCAAACTGATTAGCAATAACTCTGTACTCTACACAACTTGCAAGTTTGTAGAGAACAATGGCAACTCATCTGCAGGGGTATTGGTACTCGAACAGTCACATCCTGGGGGCTCAGAACTCCTTCCATCAAGCTGCATAATTTGTCGAACGATCTGCGAGTCATCCGAAAACTCTCCTTCCACTCAGTGTTGGAGAGCTCTTTTAAAACCACTCTCTCCCACCAGTCTTTGCTCCTCACCCGCATCCAACATGAAGGAGAAACATTTGGTAATGTTGGTAGAGTTTGATCCCTGCAGCAGTTGTAGAGTTGGCACACTCCATCATCATTTGATGATGTCTTCTTCCTTCTGCTAATATCATCGCCACAAGACTTTGCGTGCAGCTTACGGGTAACACGATCAGGGTGTACAGTATGTATGAAATGCACTGAGCTGCTGCATTGTTGTCGTCCATATCCTCGCTCAGTGTTGTCCTCCTACTACGTCTGCTTCAAATGTGCCGTGTTTGTTTACTAATTATTCTTTATGCATGACGCCAACAAGAAGAATGCCAATGCGAAAGGGCGTGTTGCGCCACCCAGTGTCTCGGAGTCGAACGTACCTCACTCAATAATACGATTCTCTTGCCATGCATGTACACTCGGATTTCTTGGAAACTCCAGTTAAATCCTTAGCTCGGTTATTGCCAAGAGCTTGGCTTAGATGTGCATGTAAACGTCCTGATTGATTCACCAGTTATCCCCCAGGGGGTTGGCTCAGTGACAGTGGATGGACACACTGGGTTTATGTTCAGTTAATGATAGATTTTACTGGAAAAAGTCCCTTTTTCCTCCATTTTCTCTGTTTTTGATCTAATATCCCTCAACTTTAATTTGAGCTTTTGTGGGCATCAGTTATAAGCAGTAAGTTAAATATAGAAAAATACCTGATTTTCACTTAAGAATGCAAATCACTGAGCATAATATTAGAATAAATGGTGATAAATCACTTAAGAAAAGTTAAAAACAGAGTAAAAAATCATTTGGGAACTGACACAAAAGTAGTGCTGGGTCTTTATGGGTTAAGAGTAAAACCACTGACGGTCACTAGATGGTGGCTCCAACATGGCCTGGTTCCCATGAACTTACAGTAAATATTCAGTCTAAAACTACTAAGTCACTGTTTTTCTGGATTTTTCTCAATCAATCAAATTTATCAGTCAAATTTTATTTATGTAGCGCCAAATCAAGTTATGGCATGACACTTAACATGTAGCGCTGGTCTCAAGCCAATTTACAGAAACCCAAAAGAATTCTGGTCTCGTTAATTGTATTTGAACCCTCTAATAACTGATTTAGTGGTAAATCTTTACATAATTATTCCATTATTAAGATATTATTATTATTATTAATAATAATATTATTGATTGATTATTTTATTGTTGTTTAACCTATTAAGTTGCACTTAATAGGTTAAACTTACAAGACTGTAAAATGAGTTTGTTCTGCAAATGTTTGATTAATTTTATGTTTTTACCACCAAGCTCACTTAAATTTTTGTGAATGATAACATTATTTTTGATGTACAAAACCCTGTCTCCTGCCTCATCACTGTAACAGTGTGACAGTGTAACTTAATGTCTCCTGGGTTAGATATTAGTGTGACATAAATAACATTCTTTATGTAAAATTACAAATATGGTATTTTCATATTTCTGCTTTTCAACCAGATTTGCTTGCCCTTTTCTTATCACACTTTTCACAACTTTAGTCAATGAGAAACAGAAATATTTCAATACGGAGAAGCACAAAACTACTGACCCTTGTTGAATCCTTCGCTTTCCATTACAGGACATTATATGTGGTTTCAGGTTTACACAGTATTGAAAGTGATTTTTATTCCAGCAATTTGGTAACTTCTCACACTGCTCTTTCCCCTCGAAGCTGCTTAGTTGAGACGTGGACATGGCAGCCAGTGTTTGAGGCATACTGTCAAGCAGAGGGATCTGCTTAACAGAGGTAATGATTGTGTCCATGGATTTATCTGTGGCAATTCTCGCCAAAAGCATGAACTCCTTAAAAACCTCAGCAGCAGAAAAGGGTTTGCCATGTTTGGTGAGAGTCCAGACAGCCTAGAGGGCTGCACTTGGTGCCCTCTCTTGTTCAATTAAAGTTCAGTTAATAATTTCCATAACATGAAAATATCCAGTTTCAAGGTGGCAGTTCTTTCTGTCACAGGCTTCTGACTCTCCAGAAATGTGGAAAGTATATATATATATATATATATGAAATGGATTAGATTTCTATAGCACTTTTCAAGGCACCCAAAGTGCTTTACATTATTGATCCATTATTCATTCACTCTCACATTCTCCCTCTGGTGGCGGTAAACTACATATGTACCCACAGCTGCCCTGGGGCTGGCTGACAGAAGTGTGGCTGCCAATTCGCACCAAACTGCCCCTCTGACTGCCACCAAACATTCATATGCATTCATACACCAGTGTGAATGGCACTGGAGGCAAGGAGGGTGAAGCGTCTTGCCCAAGGACACAGCAGCTCATGACTAGGGCAGAGCAGAATTCAAACTGCCAACCCTTTGGTTATTGGACGACCCTCTATACCTCCTGAGCCATTATATGTATTTAACAGTGACACCTAGGATCTCAAACTTTTTAACAGCAATCAATTCTTTGTAAATTAGATATCCAATTTAAGCTTTACTGAAAACTGGTAACAAAATAATCATTTAACAAAAAATAAACACAATAATCACCTGATCTCAGCGTTTCATGTCTGATAGTGAGTTCCATCTAATTTAAACAAATCACAAATCAAAGAGCTTTACAATCGCTGATAAAAAATACAAAGCCTTCCATCACTTCGACTGTAGGAAAAAATATCCCTCAAAAAAACTCTTTAATGGGGAAAAAAGGTAGGACGTTTATGAAGAGCCACCAAAGAGGGATCCCTGCATCTAGATGGACTTGTGTGTCCAGATATTTGGACAGAGAATGTATTTAGAAAATGTGCATATTATGTGAATAAAAAATGAAAGACAGTAGATAATTAATAAACAACATTCATGCAGCAATAGGGACACCACTTGGACTTCCCACTTCCAGCCCTTACATTTTACTCTAAAATAACTTGGTAGAGGTTCACTATTGTGCAGAGTTTCTAAAACATTGGCTAAGATTTCTTTTTGGATATACATATGACTTCAATTTGTTTTAGATCCCTTCAAAATGTAAATGTGGGACATTGTCTCAGTATGTGCACTGTGACGTCGTGAATACCTTGCCTATGTAAAAGCATGCAGCATCATCTGGGCCTGCTACATGAAATGAATCACTAAAATGTTTAAAGCCACTTACAAACAGCATCTTACAGTTATGAAACAAATAATGTGTGGAAGGTGTCGCTTTGACCTTCATTTCTTGGCGATATCAAACCTGTGGAGGTTTTTCCAATAATTGTGGCATGTCTCAGTCCTCGTCCTTCACCTGTTTACTTTTTTTTGTGTCTATTGCTTTTTGCTTTAAGCCTGATGTCACATATGAGCCACCATCAGTGTCTCAAGGGACACAACACTTACCTCTGCTATTTTCCTCAAGATAAAAAAAATCCAAATCCTCTAAGTTGTGTTTTTCTGGCTTTTATGTTGAAGTTTATAGTTTTAGTTTTTTCAGCTGTGAAATTCTTTGGCTTTAGGTGCCTCTCTTTTAGAACAACTTCACTACTTTCTCTGTGACACACCTCTGAACAAACCTATTTTCCTAATAGATGTGTGTTTACTTATTCCTACATATATTGGGCCTATATTGACTGTCATAATTCAGATGTTTGGGATCTTATATTATAAGTTTTCCACACATAATGGTAAATTATTGATCAAATTTGAAAGAGTATGTATAGTCCAACAAATTATATGCAAAAAAAACACCACTTATGTTCAAAACAAAAAATGCATGAAGATTTTGTGTTAATAACTCCTTGTTGAGACTGTTTTGCTGCTCACATTCATAGTTTATCTTCACATCTGACTCCATATAATATTCAATCACACCATGTTGGATGATGGACAACAGAGAAAGCAGAAACAAAGGAGTTCCACGGGGGGGCTCTGTTGGTAACCTTTCCTCCTTTCTTCCCTTTTTTAAAACTCCCTTAATCTTCTCTCAATGGTCTTGCCACAGGAGACGAGCTAAGGTTGAGAAAATTCTGGTTAAGGGTTTCTGCCAACAGGGTTTTCCATCTCTCCCTCGCCCACTCACTGTCTCTCTCTTCTCAGTAGTCCTGCAGAGTAAAGAGTCAGCTCTGACTAATTGGATTTTGGGAGAAAGCAGGGAGAGGCTCAGAGAGGGGTGAAGGAGAAGGAGATGGATGGAGAGACAAGGAGACTAAGTTAATGTATGAGGGGGAAGAAGAGGGGGAGGGAGGGGGGTGTGCGTACATGGATGGATGGACGGATGGATAGAAAGTAGGAGAATGACTCATGAGTCCTTCCTAGTCTTGTTTTAGCTAAAACAAACAAAGAGAAGAAAATGCTCATAAGATTATCTTTCTCCCAAACTACAACTGATCAAGTCTACCACTAAAAATTGAGAATGAATTTTAAAGTCTAGCTCAATAGGCTACGGATCCAGACATTTGGTTTTCTAAAGGATAGAGGATGACCATGTGACATATCTGTGCATTAGGGTAACAGAAACCTCAATATCAATAAAGAAATCCTGACTTTTGCAAATATCTTTTTACATTTGCTTAATGGTGTTACTGTATGTGGTATTGATGCTAGTACTCTTAGTATTATTGATATTCAAAAATGAATCCATCATCGACAGCAGGTAGAGGTCATGTGTCAGAGTACACTCACATTTGCCAGAACTAGACCCCACACACACACACACACACACACACACACACACACACACACAGTTTTACAGTATTATGGCTTAGAGAGGTCTACACAGAGGACTGGCAAAACCAGAAGTTACCACTAGATCTCCACAGACTTTATCGCTCATGAATAAAGTGTGAAGTTGATTATTTACATGCATCTGTATTGTGGTATCATCAAGTTTTCCCCTTCAAAGACAACATCAGTCAAAATAACACTGTTGACATTTTAGCTCTGTTTCTTTAAGTTGGAAAGTTGTTTCCTGTTTTTTTCTTGTTCTGTGAATAAATTTTGTTCGTATCTCTGGAATACAATGCTTTATGAGTATTTCCAGATATATAAAATGCATACTTTGAAATTTCACTTTGGAATATGATGAAATGTAATAATGAACACAACAAGACTGAAGGTTATTTCTGCCTTTTTTTGCCAGTGAGTAAATGGTGGAATTGAAAATACCTTTTTCCTGCTTTATACTCTGTGTCTGTGCCATTTTGTAATATAGCCACCTGCTGACAATACAACACTAGATTTGGATTTTTATAGAGTATTATTTCAGGTTATGGAAACTCACATTTTCATATCGGTGACTTCATGTATACTTCAAATTCACTTGACATAATATGCACACACACACAGCTAATGACATCTTTGTCATAATATCATACCTCTTCATCATAAATACTGTATATATTATAGATCAGTAGCTAATGTAGCACACCAATGTCTCTGAAGAGCAACAGAAGGGAGATAGTTCTTAAGAAAAAAAAAAAAAAAAAAAAAAAAGGCTATTTCCATGGATGGAGGTAACAGATAATTATTACTTCAGATACTGTAGCTACTATTTAAAAAAAGCTCAAAGCACAAAACAGATTTCCATTGTTCAAAACCCCTCTTAGCAACCTGCATAGGTCACAGCATTAAAATGGTTTTGTTGCATGTGTCTAAGAATCACCTGATGAGAGTGGAGGAAACCCACAGACACTGAAAGTCTGAGACCTAAAGAGATAACCAGTGAGAACAGCAGTGTCCCTTTACAGCATCTGGGAATATGCTAATGATCTTTAAACTTTAAAGTGCAGATCAGAATAATGCTCAAAGCAGCTGAGGATGAGGACAAAAGATGATTGATGATCAAAGTTCAAGACAAATTGACCAAGTGCCTCAAACAGGTCATATCAGGGAAAGGGCCTAAGAATGGTATAAAAGCGGATGCTTTGAAGAGACGGTCACATGTTTTCCCACAAGAAAAGTGGTTTGTTTTAATCTCAACTTCAATCAGCCTACTTTAATGTCAGACTCCAGAAGACTTTTTTTTTTGCTTTATTTTAGCCATTGGGGTCTTAAAGTAGACTCTCTTATAATAGACAGTTTTTTTCTTTGATGAAGATTTTTTGCTTATTTTGTGTCCTCTGCTGAGTCAAACGTTTTCTGAATCTTCACACCAAATATCACAGATGTATTTACTGATTTGGCTGAGGAAAATGAGTGGCATGTGCCTCAGCCACATTGAGAATTTCCTTCCTTAGTTGCTGGCTCTCAGTAACTTTAATTAAAGCTGCAACAAATGTGCATTCTGTGTCATGGGTGTGTAACACTGTGTATGTTGATGTGTGAGTGCCTTTGGTAATTATTATAATTGGACATGAAGTTGAATTTTTGAAAAAAAGAGCAACTGCACAGATGTTTTCCACAACATAATGACCCTCCTTCCTCCCATTTAGAACAATCACCGGAGGACTCATGCACAGACAAGCACACAACACACAGATATTCATATGGCTTAGTAAATTAAATGTTGCATTAACTATCTCCCTTCTTATTTTAATTCTGTCTGATTGCAGCATGTCAAATAAGCAAATGCATGCATACAGAATTACATAAAAGGATGCTCTTATGCTCACAGAGATGCTCACTCAAAACTCACTTTTGCTCATTTTACACAACTTAGACAATCTTTGCTTGAGTGCGCAGTGTAATGAACTCATTGCGTAAAGTGCTCGTTGATGTTAAGGAAATCAGCTGAGACCGTCCCTGTTGTGCAACTGAGAGTTGGCTGCAAATGTGATTGGTCACACACAGCTGTTATTTTGTGCGGCTGTAACTTGTGTGACCTCCCAGAAACATGATACAAATGTAGCGCTTCCTCAAACTTAACTAAATTGAGATAATTTGTATCTCTGTTCCATTTATTCATGGTTTCAAGGCCAAAAACTGGACTGGCAGTGTTGTGCACTCCAATTATTTCTAATAGCATTGTCACACTGTCACAGTTCTTTTTTAAATGCACTGTGCTTTTACTGCTCACAGTTATCCCTTATTAGCTCTTAAGTCTGCTATCTGGCAAACACTAATGAGGAGACATTAAATTAACTAAATAAACTGAAGACTTACCTCTGAAAATGCTCATTCCTTAGGTAGGCATATTTGTACTCCGTTTTAATAAGTAAATGTATCACTTGTCACCAGAATGGACATTTTAAGTTTTACCTAATAACACCTGAGAGCATTATTTCACAGCAAAGCATTAATCCACCTTTGAATACCAATATTATACCATCCATACTATATAAAAAATGCAGTACAACAGGGCATTGCATAAGACAGGCAGCTCACATTCCAAGAATGAATGCTATTACTAAAGCAAGAAACCTAACAAACACAACTTAGCCGGTCTTTTTTTACTACAGCCACAGATGAACCATGTACGTCATCCTAAGATTCATCAATAATTACCTCATAAAATGACAAAATCATAAAACAGGTTAATAAAATATACACTGTATAATACGTACTATACTCACCCAAACTACTGCTTATTTTTAGTCTGTCTGTGACCAAATCCATTTCTTGTCCTCTGTCCACCGTCGTGGGAAAACAGCTATTGAATCTAAACCAATATTCATTCATTTATCATCTGAACCCGCTTTATCCTCACTAGGGTCACGGGGGTCACTGGAGCCTATCCCAGCTACTTATGGGTGAAGGCGGTGTACACCCTGGACATGTCGCCTGTTCATTGCAGGGCTGACATACAGAGACAAACAGTCACTCTCACATTCACACCTATGGGCAATTTAGATTAACTGATTAACCTATCAGTGCATGTGTTTGGATGGTGGGAGGAAGCCAGAGTACCCAGATAGAACTCACGCAGACACGGGGAGAAGATGAAAACTCCACACAGAAAGGTCCCACCCATCAACTGGTGTTGAACTTGAACGCAGGACCTCCTTGCTGTGAGGCACAAGTGCTAAATCAATATGTTTTAGTTTATGCAAATCGCTACAGATGTGGTTGTATGGCTGAGCTTACCCTGACTACTATGCTATTGGACCGTCCAATCAAATTACATGAAAATGCTAGTGTTATTGTACATATGTTAGATTGTGCCTGTGTGGCCAACATGAAATCTGTTAAAGAAATTGGTTTGTTCCATTTATTTAAAGCCCCAGAGGCTGCACTGTTGATTCTGAAGACCTCAAGACAGATTTCTTTTACGTGGGAACTCATGATGCCTGAAATATGATTGGACAAACACTCTAACATACAGATATACTAGATGTCAGGAAGAATAAGGAACTACAAGCAGACTTGATGGTTAACAGAAAAAGGCTCTTTATTGAGCTCAAAAAACATAAATACTGGGAGCGTGGCTAAAAACACAGAGTCCAGCAATATAATTACAGCCAGAAGAAGCTGGCAAAGACAAAAGGAGCGGGCAGAGACACAATACAAACTAGCAAAGAGTCCTACAACCGTATGGTGTTACCCGCGAGTATCTGGCCGACCAGGAACAAGATGAGGGGAGGCACTGACAGAATGTGTAGAAGTCATAAAAAACAAACCGACAGAGTGCAGGGAGAGTGAACTTAAATAGTGTGTGGTGATTGAGGACAGGTGTGTGATGCAGATGAGGCGAGTGGAGTAAGGAGTAATGAGGACGGTCAATGAGTGGGTGTGACAGTGCCCCCCCAAGCAACCGGCACCCGACAGAGTGGTCACGGTGGAAAATTCGAAATAAGGGAAGGGTGGACCACATGGCATGCCAGGGTCCAGGACCGTTCCTCAGGACCGTAACCATCCCAGTCAGCCGGATACTGCCAGTCCCGACCACAGCGCTACGCAGCCACGAGGCACCACACAGAATAGACTGGACTGCTGTCTGTCGATCATCCTGGGAGCGGACACACACAGACCAGCCGGCAGTTGTGGCCCTAGTGAATGACCTGGGACCTTAAGGCAGAAGGAACATGAAGGAGACCTTTGGGACGGGCAGGGTGTGCGGTCTGACCCTCATTGACCATCTGCAGCACATCTCCCACATCAGACCACAAATGACAAGGGCTGGGGCAGGATGCTCTTGGATTCCTTCTGTGGAAAAGAGGGAGAATACAGGCAGGACAGAGCATCAGACTTGACATTCTTAGAGCCTGGTCAATAAGAGAGGTTGAAATTAAACCGGGAAATGTTTGGCCCCCTCCAACCAATGCCTCCACTCCTCTAGGGCCTCTTTGACTGCAGTTCCCGGTTACTGACGTTATAGTTGCACTTGGTGGGTGTGAGACGGTGAGAAAAAAAAGCGCAGGGGTGAATATAGTTGCCCTTAGGGGACCACTGGGAAAGAATGGCCCTGACCCCCACCTCTGAGGCATCCACCTCCACAAAAAAATGGAGGTGAGGATCAGGCATAGTGAGAACAGGTGCAGAGGTGAACAGTGTTTTAAGCTGAGTGAAGGCTTTGTTCGCCTGAGGGGACCATGAGAACCCGGTCTTTTCAGAAGTCAGGGTGTATAGTGGGGCTGCTACTGAGGTGTAGTCTTGGATGAAGTGGCGGTAAAAATTTGCAAATCCCAGGAAGCAGCGAAGCTCCCTGCGCGACAGGGGGAGCCCAGTCGTGGACCGCTTTCACCTTTGACTCATCCATTGCCAATGAACAAAGCCAAGAAGAGGGGGAGTGAAACTTATACTTCTTGGCCTTAACAAATAACTGGTATCCTAAGAGACTAGTGAGGATAGTGCGTATGTACTGTTGGTGTGAGGATAGATCAGGGGAAAAAATGAGAATGTCATCTAAATAAACAAAAACAAAAATATTCAGAAACTCCCAGAGAATGTCATTAACAAAAGTTTGGGAAACAGCAGGTGGACTGGTGAGTCCGAATGGCATGACTAGGTAGTCATAGTGACCAGGTACCTGTTGTGGACAGTGATGTTACTGAGGCCCCAATAGTCAATGCGCAGGTGGAGGGAGCTGTCTCTCTTCTCCACAAAAAAGAACCCAGCCCCCACGGGAGAAGAGGAGGGTCGGGTCAGCCCAGCCTGGAGAGACGAATTGATGTACTCAGACCTTAACCAATAACCCAATGCTACCCAATGTAAGAATTCAAACTATTTGATTAGTTAAGTCTAGGTGGGGACTTTTTTTCATCCTAACTAAAAATAGCATACTTCATTTTACTTAAGCATATTTTGAGTCACAAAATGTAAAAGAAGAGGTTAAAATAACTACCAGTCAAGTACTGTTTAGAATAACAACAACACTGAACTGATTGTGGAGAGATTAATATACAATTACATCACATTAGCAACTTTGGATGTGTAGTCTTTCTAATTACATATTCCCAGTCTTGTACTTCAACAGTTTTAACACAATCCGATTTTTGTGACTTGGCCAATTTTTTTGAATGGTCAAACGTGTAATTGATGGCAGCCACATGCTGCTTTATCTGTTTCAAAGGCATGATATATTAACTTTAGAAGCTTCTCATTTCTTGAACAACCATCAGTTTGACAGAGCATAAAGATTGGACTGTGTTTTGTCATGTGGTCTAATGAGTCCAGGTTGACCCTGTTTCAGAGTGATGGATGCATCAGGGTGAGAAAAGAGGCAGAAGAAGTCCCATCACCCATCATGTCTAATACCTATAGTATAAGGCTATGGGGGCAGTGGTATGATCTGGGATTGTTTCAGTTGATTAGGTCTAGGTTCAGTAACATTATGTGGCTACAAAATGAGCTAATTTGAACCTGAATAAACTGAATGACCCAGTCTGAACATCAGTGGATTTTTTTCTTGATTTTCTAATATCGCAGACATATTCCAAGACAACACCAGGATTCATCAACATCAAACTGTCAAAGAGTAGTTCAGGGATCATTTCACACGTAGATTGGACACCACAGAAAACAGACCTGAATCACACTCATAATCTTCGGGATGTGATGGTGATTCATGCAATTTGGACAAAAAGTTTTGATGTTTATTGGGACATTAGATCTGCATTGTGCAGGATAATTGATCTGTGACTTTAACTTAGATTATATTTACAATAGACATGTGTAACTGATGCCCCAAATCAAAGAATAAATACAACTCTTATCACTGACTACCATTCTGACACAAAGCCTCATGGGGCACAGTGAAACAGGTGGGACTTAACCTCTATATTTGCTGAGGGCAACTATAGTTGTTAGCGCCACAAAAATACAAACTTGTAAAAGGCTTGTTTCAGCCTCAGCAATCTGAAAAGGAGTTATTTGGCTTTCTCTACTGAGTGAGCCTTTTGATAGTTAAACCACAGATCTATTTAATAATGAAAAAGGAATTAAAGCCTTATTTTTCGTAATATGTCCCCTTTAAGGTATAATTGTTTTGGTGTTTCTTTTATTTCTCTCTTGGCAGCACAACAAATGAAATATTTAGAGAATCACTACAGCTATCTCTGCCAGCATTTTACTCAGTTTGCTTCTCACACTTCACACAGTATTTGTACTTTAAAGAAATCTGTAAATGATTTCAGGATTACTTGCCTCAGTAATTACAAGGCAACTTGTGGGAACTTGTGGAGATATTTTTGTTAGTGGGACCATTTGCACCTGCATTCATTCAGCTTGAATAAATCCTGGATCTGCTCATATTACTTTCCTTAGTGCAGAGCACTGGCACAGAGCATAGCTCTCTTTTAGACTGACATGTTATACTCAGGCAGTTGAATTCAGCCTGCCATATTCTCAAAATGGTATTCATGTGCATGTGGCTTAGTGTTAACACAGTGGTTTAAGGTAAATTTAGGTAAAGTTGATTGTTGGCTTTTGTCTCCAGACAGCAGCAGAAACCTCTGCACCCACATGGCAAATGTGGAGACAGAATGTTTTAATGAGCATGAAAACAAAGAGGCATCATTAGCAATTCAGTCATAGATGATCAACTCATTTGTGAGGAGGACGTCACCATGGAAACCAATGGTGATGCTGTAAACTACTAAAATCATGAAGAAATTCACTTAAAATGTGTTCTCTGCTTTTCGCTGGGAAATTCATAAAGTGTGTCTACACGTGCATCATTTTCCTCCCTTATTTCATCGGTATCAATGTAATATTTATATTTTTAAACTTGCAGCCTTGCTCTATCTTGATCGCTTTTCTTTTTGTTTGGCTCTTTGTACTTCTCTCTTCACCTTTTTGTAGGTTTTCTGTTGTGCAACCTTTTCCAATCCTTTATCATAAGGATATACAGTAGTTCCCATGGTAACAAGTGCCCCCAGGTACGATTGATTGTCAAGAGACGCAGACAACATCTTTGGTCTGTTTACTTGCACAGTGTGCCTTTCAGGTCAAGGAGAATGTATTTAAAGAGACGTGTTTAACAAACAGATGTGCCACAATCTGCATAGCATACAGCAGCAGACATACAGCAAATTACTTCAACATGCAAAATAAACAGCTTCAAGCTTTCTATCAGATGTGTAAAGATGTGATATTATTTGTGTGGTTAAGTTGTGGTATGGTTTGATACCACTGTTGCAACACCTTTACATACATTATTCAAGTGTTACTGACTATGTGACCAAATGACATGATGATTCAGGCATTTGTCTCAAGAGTCATTCAAATAATGCTGCTTATTATCGACTGCATCCTTGAAATAATCACAAAAAACATGCACACTCATTTGGCTGCAATTGATTGTAAATTTACAAGTTTCACAAAAACATTAGGTGACAAAAACAAATAGCATGGCTTTTGCAGGTGCAAAACTAGTGCTAATGGGACAATTATATTACATGAAATGCATAAAACACACACAAAGGGTGGAATTCCCAGTAAAGTGTGTTGTTAGATAGCACCAACATAAATTTCATTCATATAAAATTTAATTTGCATGAATGTCGAAGCTTTAAAATTCTATTCAGGAAAATTACAAACTATTACCAGATATGGTACAAAACTGGGCCCTTTCTATGCACATGAGCAATGTTGCAAAAACGATCTAATTCTCTATTTATTTATTTATTTATTTATTAGAGACAGTGCATATTAATTAACATCTACAGCTACTGCAGCTGTAAATATGTCAGATTGTAGCAACAGTGCTAATCTCCATCTGTAGTCCCCAGGCAGGTGACAAGAAAGACAACTGACAAAAGGTAAAACATCATAAAAACACACAAAACAACACAGTGAGGACAATCTGCTGATGGTAACAGGCTTGGTTTTCCTTCATCTAATGTTTAAGCTGTGATTTGAAGGAGGCATATGATTGTGAGTCTCTTATGGTGAGTGGTAAACTGTTCCAATATGCAGCCCCAGTGACTGAAGGCGCACCATTCACACCAATACACTGGTGTGAAATACCACATGTTCAGCTGCTGAAAATACTGCCTCCTGAAAGCTGATGAAAGTTCTTCATAACTGAACTGCTTCTCTGTGTATCTGTTCTTCTCCAATTTGTAGAGTTTGTGATATTGAATTAATGTTTTTTTTGTTTTGTTTTTTTTTTTTTTTTTATCTTACTTCAGACATTGAAGGAATCAAGTTGGAATATGTGCTATCTCAAATTTTCGTTACTTAACTTCATTTCGTAAGCAAATATCCTTATCCTACAATTCCAAAATGGCTGCAGGCCACACAGCATTAATAACTGTCAGATCCTGACTGATCTGCTTCTAAAGAAATGGTTGCTGTTGCACCGTGCACACATGTAGGTAGGTCATACTGTCAGTTTGTGCAGCTTGATGAAGCCATTCAGGCAAATACATGTGCATTCACACAAAACATCACCAAAACACAAATAAAAACACACATGTAAATAAGTCAACAGACACATGCACATTACTCAAAAACAGACTACTACAACCTGATAGCAGAGGGCATAAATTACTTTAAATATCTGCACCCTAAGTGCTGGGTAGACTGCTGGGTCGAACATAGCGGAGTGCCCCTCACACTGTGGACCACTTGGTGTACTACAATGCAAAGAAACTCATGAAGCGCTTGAAACTCTGATATAAAACAAAGTGAAAATTGCACTCAGGTGCAAAACTTTATGGGCGTGTTAATGCCAGCACATCATTAGTTTTTTGTGCAGATAAATGGATCTGATTGTGAGTGCAAACACTCTACAATGAGTTGAGGTAATCCAGTCGATGTGGACCCAGCCCCTGGTGTTACCTTGGATCCAGGTTAGGTAGCTGTAAAAGTCAGATATAAACTAGGCAGCCACTTCTTGGGAACTTTGAGAAACGTTTCCATGCCTGTTGCTTGTGGCGTCAATCATTCAACACACACCATCTTAAACATCTGTGACAACTCAGACCATTCTATTTAAAGATTTTATTGAACTACTCACACAGTATGCATTCTGGTGATGATTGGTTCTTCAAGCACTTAAAATCATGTTTATGTCTTCAACCAGCTCATACATACTGTGAATATTGTTTTTCCTCACTTGCACTTTACTCTAGCGGAACTGGACTCATGGCTGAATCTAGGATAAGGTGTCATTAAGCAAAATGCCTGACCTCTGTATAAGCCTTGAAATCAGCTGAGAATAGAACCTGAGTAGAGAAGTAAATAGAAAGTCAGTTCAGCTAGTGAAGCTAATCACAAGGGGAATAAGGTTGTGTTTCTGGTGTAGTTATTCAAGTAAAATGAAGCAATCATGTCGCACAGTATGAGGCATTTAAGCATCAGTTCACTGTCATGCTTGTGTCAGCTATAAAAATAAGACCAAGGCCCCTGTATCTCACCAGCATGTTTTATCAAGAATCAATAACAACTTGAATTTGCAAGGTTGTCAGGTTCTGCCGCTGTTAGAATCCTGCGGTCTTGATGCAGGAAATCAATCTCCCAAATAAGTGTGCGGTACCCTCACTTGAGGAAAGCTCAACAAATTAACTATAAGAAATCAACAGGACCCCGATCCTATTGGAAGTGGAAGGATTAGTGAGAGACAGGTACCTTATACATACTGACTGTTATTCACATATGGAAGGTTGCATTATTTGAAAACTATAACTATAAAAAGTACATCAACAACAAATCATACAACTTATTTCATTTATTTATTACTTATTATATTGCTTATCATAATAATAATTATAATAATAATGACAATGATGATGATGGTGGGGAATACGATGATGATGACATGGTGTATATTAACAAATGACAAAGATGATAATGACGAAGATGATGCCAGGCATAGCGCCTTCACAACAGCTCATATCCTTTCAGCTGGTGAGTCAAAAAAAATCTCTCTATGAAGTGGTTTAAAACAGCATGACTTTCATCACAATTTATTTTATTCAAATTTGTAAAACCCAAGTGAAAGCCAAATTATCACTAGTCCATTAGTCTTTCCATGCTTACCCACCTGAATCACTTCCCTCACACTGAACAACTTTGAAAATGACTCCATCACGAACACTTCTACAGTCACAGAAAAAATCAATAGACCACCCTTGTTTTCTTCAGTTTCTTGGTCTTTTAACGCCTGGTACAACTAAAGGTACATTTGTTTGGGTAAATGCAATGATAACAACAAAAATAGCTCATAGTAGTTTAATTTCAGAGCTGCTATCTATCCATTTTCCATGTTTTCTTGATAATAACCAAAATCACTTCAGATTTTACATCAATATCTATGGCATTGTACTGACAAAAACAGTGCTTTTAGGCATTCAATGTTTTCTTTTTTGTCTGTTTTAGTCACATGATACACACAGGAGTTAGTACTGGATTGCATAACCATTGTTTTTGCTGACTTTTGATGGTCTAATAATTTTTTTGCAACTGTATATTATCTTCTACATTATCTTCATAATATACTTCTATATCATCTTCATGCAGCCACGACTGCAGCTCATGAAAATGTTTTTTTGATTCACCACTAAGTTTCTCTTCGTCCATTCTGACAGCTACAAGACAACATGCTATTGCCTGACAAGAAGTAGAGCAACAGTAGCTGGGATGTGCCAAAATCTGGGGGGGAAAAAATAACAAAAATGCTTTCCAGGAGTGTTGATCGCCTTCAAAAATGGAAAATAGAACAGTACCGTCTCGACGCCAGTGAGTGGGTTTACAAAGAATAAAAAGGGGCGGCTGTTCTGACAGGCATCAAATCACACCTCCTACTGTATGTCAGAGTGTGTTTTGCAAACAAAATGTGATTTGGTGAATTTTATCAATGTAGAATTTTACTTTGTTTGTTAGAAGCTAAATTAAGCACCAGCAGACCTCACTGCAGAGAGAATGGGATTCTCCATAAATCTCAGACACTCTCCATGGCAAGGTGATGAACTCTGCTCTGATATACACCCTAGTCAGAAAATGAATGAATACTTTAAGTGAAATTTCAATACAGAAGGAGAAACATTATTGTATGTCTCCAAGATATATATAGATTTATAACTTTTCATATTGTATTTTAATATGACACTTGATAATTGTGTTGCTGTCCTAATATTTTCTCTCATCTGCCTATTATCTTCTCTCCTCTTCTTGCCATAATCTGCTTCTTTTTCCTTTTTTATCCTCTCTTCTCTTCTGTTTCTGTCTTGTTCTCGCTCTGTAGACCTTGCAAAGGTTTTGTCTTCTGCTTTCACAGTGAGTATAAAGACAGAGTATGATTGCTGATTTTCTGCTTGATGGCATCTTATTGGAAACCAAGCTGCTACAATTAGGATGCAGATAATGGTTTCAAATGTTAATCTGTTCTAAACAATGTCTTTGTCTCCCACTCACACACTCATACCTAATGACATTCAGAAAAGAAAAAAAGAGTGACCTGTGGGTGGATTGTGACTGTGCTACAGTTAAGGTAGATAACGTTTATCTGCGTTATCTGTAGTTTCATCACACCACTGAACATTTAAAGAGATACCAAACACTTAAATGTTTTTTTGAGCTGTAAATAGAATCATATGACTCAAATGTAATGAAGGCATTCTTGATGGTGTTAATAAGCATAAGATCTACAGATATATAAAAATGATGAACCTTCTACAGCATTTCATGTTATACTTTTAGTACTTTTGCCAGTCAGACCCATTATGAATGTCTGGACTCAAATAAGCAAAGCTATTGTAACTGCTGCATCGATCAGTTAATTCATTTGTTGGTTTTAATCAATTTTAATAAAAATGAAATAATATATTAAAACACCATGGACGTGCATTTTTTATCTGGAAAATTTGGTACCCTTAAGAACACTTCAGGGTTTCAGTTATTTGTGGGAAAAGACAAGAAAAGGCTGACTTTTTTTTTTTTAAATGAAGGGTACATGTACATGGATATTTACTTTAAGGCCAGATTGTTATTAGTTGTTAAAAATTAGCACAAAAACTCAAACCTACCCTTTCAGAGCCTCAGGTTCTGCAGACATTCTGTCACATGATGAACCTGAATCTCTGTAGTTTTCAGGATCATGATGTGAGTGGAGTTGGCATCGCTCCATTAAAGTGTCACTTAACCTCCAGGTCTGAGTCTGTTTTTGTAACAGTCCACATTAGTTTTCAATTGCTTATCATACCCATCCTGTTTTTTCCTCTATGTTATGTTGTACAGTAACTTACAGTAGTAAGTCTGGTCAGAGAGACCAGACTCTTAGGGCGCTTTCACACAGCGTACTCGAGTCTGTGCCCGAGTATGCTACGTACCCAAGTCCACTTTATTTTGTCCATGTGAATGCAACTGTTCCGTGCTCGAGTACTGAGCACTTTTTTGTTGTGTTTACTTCCATCTTACCGACGATTCAAACAGAATTATGGGAGACTTCTCATACTCCTCCGTTTGTTGTGTGGTCCTGAAAAATCTCAGTTTCGAGGGCCAAACAGCTCTCTCCCTTAGCCCTTCCCCTCATCGAGAATTGGGACACCTCTACCCCTTCACGTGAACGTGCAAAATGGAGGGGGAGGGGTAAGGGGGAGAGCCAAAGGGTGAATTGGGATTGGGTTTTAATAAGCCAATTCACAGACACCAACAGAATCCTCCTGGAGTAAACACTTGGTGAAAGTGGCAAAAAAAAAAAAAAACAACTCCCTTTTAACAGCCAGAAACCTCAAGCAGACCCGGAGAGAGAGAGAGAGAGAGAGAGAGAGAGAGAGAGAGCTTGGGGGAGGGAGGACATAGACGGAAACACATGGACGCACAGCAAACTGAACTACAACTGTTAAAAACTCGAATTGCTCTGTTGATTTGTTGAGAGTCCATCAAACAGTTTTCCCTCAAACTGCTCTCAGGTCAGCTTAAACAGCATCCAGTGATGACAACAGACAGAGCACTTTGAGGGAGCTGTGTATCCAGCTGTTTGAGGTACAATGGGAACTGAATGCCGCTACACTCCGACAAACCAAACATTTGAAGGCTGATTCAGTTGGATGCATCTCTGGGCAGAGAGGAAGCATCACATGGTCAGTGCCTGTTGTCTGAGCTGGAATGTGATACACAACAAATTGCTGCACTGAGGGACATACTAGAGCTTGTTTTTGTATTGTTTCGACAAACTAAAAACACACAGACGATCTGATTTTATCAAGTGTTATCATTAGTTTATGTATCAGTAGGTAGGACCACCTGCACTGGCAACACAGGTTAATTTATGTGAACAATATAAGCTGGGATCCAAGTGAACACTAATGAGACACAGATTAGGTGGGATTGTAGCAACAACGTAATGTGTTGAATGTATAACAGTCTAATAATACTGAAAAGAAGAAGTGGATAAAGCCTCCACACCATTCTCATCTTGGATTTTAAGAGCAGAAAGTCAGCATTTTTGGATGAGTGTGCTTAATGTTAGGCTAAGCAAAGTATTTTCACCGACCTGATGAATGTTAACATGTATTTGAGGGTGGTAAGTGATTTGAAATGTATAAACAGTATTTGCTGCATGCTGCCCTAATAAGCAAGCCGACAGACCACATCCTAAAGAAAGGCACCTTCAGCTGTGTCCCATGGGACCTTATTTTGAGAAAAATTAATAAAAATAAAAAACAGTTTCAAAGTCAGAGATGCTTTAGATATCCTACTACTCTTATCAATACTGCTTATTAACCTGGTACTTTTTTTAGGTCAGTGTTATGGTTCTGCTTCATACTGTGAACATAATTATTTACTGTATTTTCTCTTTTGTTGTGTGGCTTGATATTGTCAATAATAATTCATATTTAAATTATTATTAGGAGACTACAAAAGCATTGTTCTGAGCATATTTTGTTACGATAGCAATAAAAAAATAAAATTAGAAATTTACTGCAAAAGATTGTGGTGGTTTTCATTCAGCCTCCTGATCCTGCTGTTGTGAATCTGTGAGTGACAGATCAGATGATGCTTGGAGCATTTCACATTAACTTTATGAACCAACCCATGGAGAAGCAATCAGGTGTCTAGTGGTCACATTAAATCATTAACGCCTGTCCATATTTGCACTCCAGGCTGCTAGCATAGCACTGCATAATATACACACTGGAGGCAGATGAACTATGAGCTAAATATCAGACTTCCTCTATAGGCTTTGTGACAGATCACACATGGTTCTACCCAGTACTCGAGTTGTAAAAAAAAAAAAAAAAATCATATATCAATGGGGATGGTGTATTTTATCATATGGGGGCAGATCATTTGTGCTGATGACAGAGCAGAGGGTGGGAGACCAACTGTGTAGCCTTTTGATTATTATTAAAACAGCTAATTATTTGGCCACACTCCTAAAACAACATGCATGTTATGGATGTTAGGAGTCAGATACTTCTGTTATTGGTCTTGAACAAGACACCAAAGATTTGGAGTTGGTCCCCTGGCTGCCATGACTCCTTTATAGTTAGGGTCAAATGCAGAGGACACTTTTTTCCACTTGGATCAATCAAGGCTAACTTCATACCACTGGTACTTTTGAATTTATTGGGAATTCATCAATTACAATTCAAAAAACAACACCATTGTGGTTTTGTTAGAATGACATCTCATGTCAAGTGTTGTAAGTGATGGTATTTTTGGTTAAAATAGGGCCATCACTTAGCCAACTATCCAATCAGAGAAATGTTTACAAGTTACTGATCAAACACTGTAAGTCAGGGGTCAGCAACCCTGGTCCTCGAGATCTACGATCCTGCATGTTTTAGACGTATCCCTCTTCCAGCACACCTGGTTCAAATGATAAACCTATCATCAAGCTCAGCAGAAGCCTGAGAATGACCGTCAGGTGTGCTGGAAGAGGGAAACATCTAAACCATGCAGGATTGTGGCTCTCCAGGACCAGGGTTGGTGACCCGTGCTCTAAGTGATTGCTGTCAGGATATAGAACCTTTTTAACACTTATTTTAAGAGAAACACCGTCAGCACATTGAATGTATTATACAAATTATTAAAAGCACATGACCTTGCTTTTCCAGTTGATTTTTAAGTTAACTACAGTGTTAACTTTACATGCTTTGAATGTCAAAATCTTAGCTGACATCTTCAGTTGTTTTTGTTGCCAAACGAATCCTGGAAAAAGTCTCAACTAACGATGTCTATTTTGCTGAGCAGCCTGGTCATACATTTAGGACCCCCCCAGAGAAAAATCTTCTTTTACATACAGTCGTACATGAGAAAGCAGGAGAGACGAAGACTAATGAGCTTTCCTTATCATAGTGAGCAGCCAGAAGGGCTCTGTGCGTGGCCCGTAAATCTGTTTTTGCCTGAATACATCCGAACAGGAAAACAGAAATTTCCTGAAATCTCCACTTTGGCCAGAGTTTTCGGTGGATGTGGCCATCGTTGTCATGTAAACAATAGGCGCAAATGCAGAGAAAAATCTGTTTTGCCAGATAGCTGGCTACATGTAAATGTCCCATAAATGTGAAGCCTAACCTATGTTTACATCAGTGCTAATGAAGTTGTTAGCTAGCTAACGTTAGTTAACAAGACAGAAAACATAAGCTCCAAATGTAAACATGAAAAAAGATTCTACCTTTGGTGACTATCATGGGCTACTAAAAGTAATGACTGAGATTCCTGACTCTTGACATAACTAATATAATATTATTCTTTGACTTTTGTGCACTTGCGTGCGCTGGTATAACACTTACTAATGCTGATCAAAGAATAATAATAAAATAGGAAATCATGTTGTGTCATTGCATGTGTGCATGCCCTCTCACCCACAGTGGTTTAATCAATATGTGCAAAACACTTTAAATATTGAAGTGGCAGTAATACCATATTCATTGATAAAATGACATAAGGGATGGAAAGGGGGGAAGGCAGTTTTAGAAGGGGGATGATTGTGACCATTTATACTTCGGGGGGATGGCATCCCCCCTCAACTCAAATACTGGTTCTACCCAAATATCTAAAAGGCTTGTTCCTGTATTGGTGGAGTGTCCACTTTCTTGTGAAGTTCTCTGTGAACCTGCATATTACTGTGTGTTTGAGCTGCTCAGAGCTGGCTCAGACCCTCAGAGACTCAAACCCTCCCTCACCTGGTCAAAAATCACATGAATTCATTGCAGATGAACATCTTAGTAAGAAACAGAGTTGGTCAGAAAAAAATTTCCTGACAGCTTTTATGTTGCTGTAATAAAAAAAGAGACCTATGTTTCTATTTTTCTTTTTCCAGTACCATTTGGAAAATCTATAACATCTGATGTTATTGACACTATGGTCTCAGCCTAGAGTCTGTTTAGTACTTTTTGCTGCACATCCCTAGAAAGGGCAGGTCAAATCAAAGAGGTTGCAATACCACAATATGGAGACATACACTTTCCACGTTTAGAGTAATGTAACAGTTACAGTATGTGAGGTCCATATCTCCACAAACAGTTTGCACTGGCAGATGTTACATCAGTAGGCCAAAGCCTGCACAAACAACAGAAAAATGTACTTCAAACACACTGATTTATGATTACACCAAATTAAAAGTAGAGTTCTCATTACAGAGTGACTGCAAAGCCGGATGAAAGATGAGCTTTATTACACCTTATTAGATGAATAAGACAGACCTTATTACACTCCAAGAGTTTACCTTACTGAAAAATTAGGTAACATTAACAGGATTACTGAACGTAAGTAAAGTTTTGTCTTTATCTTCCTATTCCTTCATTTTTATGTTACTAATACAAATTTAGAACACAGCACACACAGACATGGAAATGAATGCATGTAATATACTAAATAATGAATGGGGTTGGATGTTGTTGCAGAAGAACAAAGGACATTTCCACTGACCTAAGTCTCTGCTGTATCAGCACTGTTCTGAGTGTGTGAATATAGGTGTGTGTTAAGCCTTTGACTTTAAAATAAGACCAAAGTGCAAAACTGAACCACTACACACAGGCTGAGAAAAATGCCAGCTTTGGAGATGGTTTCTGCATCAGGGACCTTTGGTGTGGTATTATGCAACCTGACCAAAGTTTTGTTTAAAATACATGGCCATCATAACAGCACAACCTTTAATTTACAAGACATAACCAAATACTGTGAATAGAAAATTCATAATAGGAAGTTTTCATTATTATTATTATTATTATTATTATTATTATTATTATTAAGTAAACATTCTTATGGAGAGATTTCTTTGCCTTATGCCCTAGGGAGGGCCAGAGGTGTTAAAGCTATTCAGACATGTTGGTTAGTTAGCTATTTTTTACTTGCCATCATTTTACATTTTCCCTTTAAATTTTAGATTATGTAGTGGTCTAAATGTCTCCCAGCTGGAATCACACCACAACCATGTCTACCATAAAGCATTTTGCATTTATTAACAAAAAGCATAACAATAAAAATAGATTAAATTAATTTAACAAATTATTATCTCGTCGCTTCACATGAAACAAAACACTCTATCACCAAAAAGATTTTTCTTTGACTAAACAGTCACTCCTGTTAATTCAGTGGGCCAACACACACACACACACACGCACACACGCACACACACGCACACACACACACACACGAGCTGGCGAACACAACTAAAGAAAGAATTTAAAATCAATAAACCTCTCTGTCTGTCTGTTCATCTGCAGGTCTGATGAAAACATCATCAGGTGATCAAAGTTCAAGTTCCCCTAAACAGAAGTGGATGAAGCTGAATATTCACAAATCCAGTCAAAGTCAGTTAATTCCAATGTTGTGCCTCCTTGTGGGTTTAAAGAAGTGGGCGGCTGGAGGACCAACAGGAAACTCGAGCCTCTTCATTGTCATAGAGCGTGTAGTTCCATGCAACTCCATGAAGTTCATTGACTTCCTCATGGCAAACTAGGCTAGTTAGCTGGTTAGGCTAACTCAGCGATGCGTCTCCAGTGCCTTAAGCTTAACAATTACAATGCAGAAGTCTGCGGTCTCTTTGCTCTAATGTTATAGAGCATGAAATTTACAAATACCGCAGCCACAGTTTATTCAGTTTTTATACTTTTCCTCTCTCTTTTCATGTGACTCACTGTACCACTCCTCTCTTACTCCACCAGTCACATTCCAGAATCAATAAAAAACATGATAGGGTTAGGATTATATGCAGTGTTAAAACAATCAAAGTTGTTGGTGTACCATTTACACAGCACGTATTTAACCTATCTAGAACTATCTAGAGCCTTATGTTTTGTATTATGTTTGTGTCTGAAATAAGTAGTAAAAGGGTTGTATGATGTAAAGACATTCTACAGTTTAGTTTTAGTTTGAGTCAAAACAATGTTGAGCATGTGCAAAACAAGTCAAAATAAGTGGTGCCAGGCACAACAAACCCCGCCCCTCACACTTATTATAGCTTAGTTTGGCATCGATCCAGCTTATGTCATCATGTCTATGCGTGTGCTGATGTCAGCATTGCCTCTATATATGGGCCAACTTTGAAGTAAATTGAATCAAAATTGATTTTTTATAGATGTGAAATTTTGGCTATTCTAAGTAAATGGGAGAAGAAAAATGATTTTAAAAATTCCAAAAAATTTGAACTTTGAAACTACTTTTCCCAAAATGCAATAACATCTATTCTGGGTCACTGGCAATCTATAAACCCAATTTGGTATGAATTCAACCAATAGTTTTGCTGCTACAGACTTTTGAAATTTTGCCCATTATAAGTAAATGGAGGAAAAAAAAAGATTTTAAAAATTCATAAAAATTTTAACTTTGACCTACTGTTCCCAAAATGTAATGTATGAATGTAGGTATGAATTCAACCAATAGTTTTGCTGCTAGAGCATTAAAGAAAGAAACAGACTGAACCAAAAACAATACCCCTTGCTTCCCCTTCAAGGGGCGGGGTAATAAAACGGTACTAATGCAAAACAGGTTACGCTGAATTATCCCAAGGGCTACACATAAACTGAAGATTAAGACTGACTTTTGACAGGAAACAAGAAAACTGTTGACAGGTTTATGTTCTTCTACAAGATGGAAGAATTACAGAAAGATATGAACACTGCCCTAGTTCGATCATCCATGACTGTGAGCATTCATTTGGTTTTATCAGAGTTTCTGCATACTCATTATCTGACTGTCACAGTTGAGTGTTTTCATATCACTGTTGCATTACATTACATTCTGCTAACTGCCAATCACTTAATACTCACAGAATAGACTGTTTAAAAGGGTCTTATTTTGTTTCATTTTCACGCAACGTTCACATGACTCTGGCCTTGTAGGATTCTGAAAACACAGACTTTTAGAAATGTCACTGAACCTTTCTCTAATTTACAAACTTCAGAGTTTTATTGTTATCTGAGACTAAAAACAGTGATGCAAACAACCACTTTCAATGCCTGACTGTTCATTACTGATTCATCATAACCCTTTCAGGTAACCCTTTCTGTAAGAAAATAAGAAGACATCCCCTCACCCCTGTTAAACTCCATCACATGAAAATGATTAATGAGCTGTGTTGTAATCGGTGCTCATTGAAAGCTCGGGGCACTTTTATTCACATCTTGGGACTGTCCTCCTGTCAGACAATGCTAGGGCAATGTTGCATCCAAACTATCGGAGTTGATACATGAAACAGTGCCTGTAACTACATGTGTGTTGATTCTTAATAACTTGTCAATCTTTAATATTTCTAAACTCAAAAAGCGATTCATCTTTGCTGGACTAACAGCAGCCAAGAAAATGATGGCAACTTGCTGGAAGCCACCTTTTTCTCTAACTATTCAATCTTGGATTCTCTCCTTTTTGGACGTCATATACATGGAGCTTTCAACAGCTCGAATTAATGGTGCTGATGAAAGCACTCTAAACACCTGGCATAGCACTGCTGACTCTGAATAACATGCCGTAAATTCATTTTGCCATATATATATATATATGTATGTAGGTAGGTAGGTAGGTAGGTATCAAAAGGAAACGATGTGGATTGAATAGAGAAGGAAGACAGGCATTATCTAAGGATGAACCATGTCCAAAGGTCCAGACAGGTCATCAAATCAGTCCTATTGGAACAAGACAGAGATAATAAATTGACAAAGATGTGAAAGAAAGCGAGGATGGAACATATCTCCTGCTGAGAGCTTTGAGGGAGAACATCCCCTTCAACAAAAGCAGGAGTATAGGATGTCAAGAAAGAAGAGTCTCATTTGTGTCTCATTTCTCAGGACAATATAGAAAGGGTAAAAAGGCATTTACAGCTTCTTTGGACCTGAAAGGAAAACTTAGTGGTGTTTTTTTTTTTTTTAACTGAGCTTTGAAGCAGGGCAAAAGGACATTCATCTTGTACAAGCTACCCACTGGCTGAAGGCAAAATACTTACAGAAATGCCAATAATTTGGAGAAAGTGGAACCAATCTGCTTCCTGAAACTCCTGTGAGGATCAAAAGGTGAACAAAGCCTTGGCTGCAGGTTTTTTGAAGAAAGAAAGCTCTGTACTGCTTCTGTAAAATAGCTATTTGTTATAAATATTCACAAAATACTTAAAATTAACATAAAAGTATGACAAAATGCCACAAGAAACTCTTATCTGGAGTAGTTGGCATACGGCGTAGCTATCCTTATGCCATGCTTTCTTATGTAATACATCTTTGGAAGCCAAAGTAACGCTATATGCATTATAGACATACAGTCTGCCCTCAGCCCAACAAAAGAGAAGCCATGCTGCTGTATTTGAGTCATATTTAACATTAAAAGTATGTTCAATATGAAAGACCTGTTTATGTGTTTATGGGAAATGTGTGTTGGAGTCTGATATGCATCATTTGAATACTTAAAAGGTGTCATATGTAGGATTGTGGCCAAAACTGGTACTGCAGTCACATCCAAAATACTGTAGAGCGTGGTATCCCCTCCGCCTCCCCCCAGACCAGACCCAGCATGAGCGTCTACTACAAGGAGCTACCATGGCAAGCAACGAGTCCCACACTGGTATTTATACCAGGGCTGTCTCTTCACCTGTCCGTAGTCCTGTCTGTCCAGTCTCCGTCAGAGTTCTCCAGTACCTGTCAGTCACTCCAGCCTGGTTTATGTTTCCACCTGCCCGTCCTCCTGTTCTGCGTCTGTCAGCCTGTCTCCCGTCGTTCCTGCCTGCCTGTCTGCTTGTTCTGCTGTAAACCTGTCTGCCCATCATTACATCTCCTCTCCTACACCACTGATTATATAAATAAAGACACTTTACCAAGTCTTGCTTCCATGTGCTGCACTTGGGTCCACCCACTCGTCCCCCCTGACAGTATAATCTTGCCAAGAATGGACCCAGCACACACACCAACATTCCTCAGCCGCCTGGAGGCAAAGGAGGACCTTTTAGAAGCAATGATAAAGGGAACGAATAGATTACTTGAGATGTGGTGTGTGTACTAGCTCAAGTTTGCCAGAGTTTCCATCCCCACATTCAGTCCAGTGGGTTCCAATCCTGCTTTCAGTCCAGTTGTCAGCTCCAGTCCCACTGCCGGTTCCAGTCCCAGCTTCAGTCCCACCACCGGCTCCAGTCCTGGTCCTAGTTCAGTCGTCAGTTCCAGTCCCGGTTTCAGTCCAGTCGCCAGCTCCAGTCTTCTGTTCGGTCCAGCCGCCAGCGCCAGTCCCAGTCCCGCTGCCAGCTCCAGTCCTGGGGTCAGACCAGCCACCGGCTTCATTCCTGGTTTCAGTCCATCCGCCGGCTCCAGTTCCGGTGTCAGTTCAGCCGCCGGCCACAGCTTCGGTCCAGTTGCTGGCTCCAGTCCCAGGTTCAGTCCTGCTGCCAGTTCCAGTCCCGGTGTCAGTTCAGCCGCCAGCCATGGCTTCAGCTTCAGTCAAGTCGCCGGCTCCAGTCCTGTGTCCAGTCCGATCATCAGTTCTAGTCCCATGTCCAGTCCAATCATTGGTTCCAGTCCCGTGTTCAGTCTGATCACCTCTAGCCCAGGAAAGTCCATCCCGGCCACCGCCAACCCCAGTTTAGAGGGGTCTTGCCGGGTCGCTGCCACCGACCCCAGTTCAGAGGGGTCTATCCTGGCCACCATCAACCCCAGTTCAGAGGGGTCTCTCCCAGCCACCATGGCCTCTGACCCTAGCTCAGAGGGGTTCAGTCTGCCTGACCCCAGTTCAGAGGGATCTAGTTCAGAGGGGTCCAGTCTACTTGACCCCATTCCCGAGGGGTTTGGTCCATCCAACATCAGCCCCAAGGGGCCCAGTCCGCCTACCCTCAATACTAGTCCCGAGGGGCCCAGTCCGCCTGCCCCTGATCCCAGTCCCGAGGAGCTCAGTCTGCCTGCCCCCGATCCTAGTCCCAAGGGGCCCGGTCCACCTGCCCCCGATCCCAGTCCCAAGGGGCCTGGTCCGCCTGCCCCCAATCCCAGTCTCGAGGGGCCTGGTCTGCCTGCCCCTGATCCCAGTCCAGAGGGGTCTGGTCCAGCCGATCCCAGTCCAGAGGGGTCCAGTCTAGCCAGTCCCAGTCCAGAGGGGTCCAATCCGGCTGGTCCCAGTCCAGAGTCTGGCCCCAGTGCTGGGGGCCTCAGTCCAGAGTCTGGCCCCCATGCAGGGAGCCTCGTTCAAGGGGATTCTGGCCCAGAGTCTGTTCCAGGGATCCCAGTCCAGAGTCCATTCCAGGGGATCCCGGTCAAGAGTCCGTTCCAGGGGATACCACTCCAGAGTCCGTTCCAGGGGATCCCAGGCCAGAGTCCGGCCCTGTCCCTGGGGGCCTCTGTCCAGAGTTCAGTCCCATTCCAGAGGGCATTCGTACAGTCTGGCCCCATTCCAGAGGGGTTCTGTCCTCCACCTGAACCTGAGCCTCCACTGTTCAGTGGTTTGGGTCTCCTCCTGCTTACTGGCTTAAAGGGGGTCTCATCTGTTTGGGTACCACTTAGAGGCATGGGTTTTTGTTATTCAGCTCAGAGGAAGTTGGTTCCCAGCTTCCGCCCCCCCTCCACCCACCTGGGGTGGTGACCTCTTTTTTGTTTTTGGGACGTCAGGGGCCATCCCTTGGGGGGGGGGTCCTTTCACACCTCTATCTGTTCTGCTGCTTTCTCTCTCTCTCTCTGGCCCTTTAACTTTGCCACACCTCCTCATTCAGTTAACTGCACTCACCTGTGGACGCTGCTACGGCTCATTAGGCTGGGAGTATTTAGGCAAGGCAGGTTTATTTCTATAGCACATTTCATGTACAAGACAATTCAAAGTGCTTTACATAAAACATTAAA